>VMDO01029762.1:17500-22208 GCA_007922755.1 Pedetes capensis | reverse complement strand
AGTTCCAGAAATGTTATAACTAGCTCTTTATCCTATTCAAGTTTAAAAAGGTCTGCAAATTATGTAACAGAATTTTAGACATTATGGCTGAAAAATCTACTTCAATTAATTTATAAGAAATCTTCCATATGCAATATTATATAGATATCAAGTGGTTGACTATTCTCTCTTATTCTGCATAAGAAATGCCCAGAAGAGTTTTCCAAATGTAGATTAGAGTAATTCATATCTACAAAAGAATCTAAGTAGGATTTCAACAGAAAACTCACATTAAATACATCTTCCAATATTTGGCCATTTAAAGAGTTTTCAGATGCCTTTTAAAACTTAAACAAAAATTCAAAGATAGGTTTTTAATGGCCTACACAAAAAGTAGGCATTACAGCCTTTTGGAGACTATTACAATTGTATATTCTTGTGATAGCCTATGTATAGGCAATTATATTACAAATGTTTGTGAGTTGGTGATAAATCTGACATTACCAAAAGCAAAATCATGTACATGAAAACTAACAGACTAACACCATTAGACATTTTCTAGCAATTCAAAGGAGAGAACTTTCACAAATAAATAAAGCTAAGCAGTCCACGGCAAAAGCCCAAATGAAATGAAGGTTTATTTAATACTACATATTATACTGGTATCTTTTATTAGCATATTATTCGCTTTATACACAGAGCATTACCAGAAAATTAAATAATAAGTAGCATTGCATTGTAGGCTGTAAGAAGAGTTGACTTTAAGCTTTGCATGGACAATTCTTGGAATGAAAAATTATGTGCTATTGCTTACACCTATCAGGAACTAAACATTTTTAAAGTCTTCATAATCTGTGTGTGTGTGTGTGTGTGTGTGTGTGTGTGTGTGTGTGTGTGTGTGTGTGTAGCTTCCCCATACAAAAACATTTAAGTTTATTTAGTGCCTGCAATTTTAAGAGTTGAGTATTTCAGGAACACTTTCTTAATATTACATTTACTCTCTATCATAATTTTCTTAAAAATATATAAATTCCCAATGATCTGATTTTTTTCAAGTGCTCACCATAAGTGCATCTTAAGATAATCATCAAAATAGCATTATTTTATTTTCTGGCTTTAGAAACTTATGGTTCTTTATTGTCACTGCAAATATTCTTCAAAGACATTTGCCCCTTCAGTCTAATGTTTCATATTGCTCACATTAAGAAGGAATATTTGCTAATATTAAAGTATTTCCAGATAAATTCCTTTCTCACACTTGAGAATTCATAAGAAAATTCTCTCACTTTAGAAGTAGGAAACATTACCTCATCATGAGGCAAAACTAGTCCTCAAAGGTATTTTTGTTACATAGTATTATAATAAGGGACCAGAAAAGAAGGGATAAAAGAAAAAGATAAGAAGAAAAAGATAAAAGTCTTTTATCTTAATCTATGAAATCTTGATCAAAATTAATTCTATCTAGTAATTATCATATATTCATTTTAGAAGTATTTGTCAAAAGCACAAATTACTAAAGCTTTAAATAATCCTGGCTAGACATTTCTTCTCTACCTTTTTGTCACCTCAAAATGACAGCCCTACAGTAATGGTATGACACCCTCTCAGGCAAGCCTCTTGGCATTAATATTTAAATCTTACCTATCCCTTGTGATTGGAATTCAGCCTCTATTCGCAAACAAAAACTAAATCAATGTTCTTAGAGTTCAAACTAGATCCCTAAACAGTTTGCCACTCTCTATGTACAGATAAGATAAACTTTCTTTGACCCAAGAGATGAAGTTGCCATGACGATCAGAGAGTCCACTTTCTATATTGATATTTTGCTGATGTAACAACAAATAGAACCAGATCCTAGTGCCGATAATGGTGATTAATTAATACTAATATTGATCCCTACAAGCAAGAGACAAGGCTATTAACTTGAAGCCTGAAAAGTCAATTGTTACCTGTGGCAGAGATACTAGGAGCTGATTTGGAAGCATAATAAACAAATGTGCTATCTTTATGCTAATACCTTTAAAGAGATAGTTCTTTCCAGAATGCCAAATATTGCCATATCTGAGCTTATTAATTTAATTGCATTTTAACTTTTAAACATGTAAGTTTATTGAGTGATACATGCTTACCATTTTTGTCTATGGTGGAAACACATTCTCTGGCTACCAAAGTACAGACTTTTGCTGCTATTCATTTGGTGAGAGAATGAACTGACAATTTTACACAGTAGCAGGCATTGAACTAGGCTGAGTTTCAGAAACATCTGTAGTGTTATGAAATGTCCCACTAGTCCTTTGGAATTGGGACAGTTACAAACCATGCAAAGGAATATGTCTTGGAGGATAAGAACTCCAAAGTTAACATATCACTCACACGTTTTAATGAACAAAGGTTGTACTTTAAAAAGGAAACTGTTCCTGAAAAATATTTCTTATTCCCACATAAACTTAATTTCAGATTTTTCACACAATTTAGCCTAACATAAAAAACTTCCTCTAAATGGTATTACTTCATTTAAAACTTAAAGTGATGTTGAAGGAAAGTTCATGCAAGAAGGTGTATTCTTGAAATGTAAAAATAAATTACAGAGTGGCAAGCAAATAAAATTAGTTTATTTAATGTCTTTTGAGCAAAATTTCTATATTTAATAAGAATGTGATAAAAATGTAAATGACAACACATTGCTGATTTGGTTTGGTTATGTAGAACAAAATCATCGATATTAGAAATCCACACATCTAATCCCATATAACTCATTTTAGCTAACATGTTAGGTTCAATCTTATTCTCTCAAAACTTTTTCCAGTGGTAATAACTAACATACAAATTTCTAGAGCTATTTGATTAAAAATCATTTGAAGGAAGAGCTAATTAGTTCTTACAGTCTTTAACTAGCAGAAACAGCATGGCTGAGGAAGGCCTTAGCTCATGAACAAGAGGAGTTACCTTTACTGTAATACAAAATTAATTTAATGCACATTTCTATATGGATATTGATAAATATAGCTATAGGCTAAAGAGCTGACATAATCAATGCATAGCTTAATTTATCCCACAATTACACCAAAGCAAAGCATTCTGTAAATCTTTGCATTAACCCTTAAACATATAAATAATTTTGATTAGCAGAATATAAAAATCAGAAGCAAACCATCTGTGTTCCTTCACAACTTAATAACATCCACCTACACAACAAAGAGCAAGTCACATCATATTTTCTATGTCTATATTTATGAAACTCAGGAAATAAAAATTTAATTTACAGAGGTTTATCGGTAATCTTTGATATCTAAAATGAACACCCATCTCTTCAAAGAAATGGATCTCTTCAAAACATCAAAGAGGCCTTACAGTTGTAATTTAACAGATATAATTATACTATTTTTAAGGTTTCTGCCTGTAATTTATAGAAAATTCCATTTGTTCATTTAAAAATATTGTGGTTTGTAACACCAAACTTCATAGTTCTTGTAACTCCATAATTTCACAAATTAACTACTTTGAAAGTTACCAGAAATGGAAATTTTAAGAGCTACTCCATTAACTCCAAGTCATATTGCCAAGTTTTAACCCTCAACTGTTTTCCAGCAACCAGATATGAAAATGAAGGTTCATTTGTACTTGCACTGTTGATTTCATTGAACTTTAAAGAACCTGACTTCATGATTAACGACCAATAAACTTTATATATTCTCTTTAACTGTTAACCATCAGTATTTCTATAGTAGTCATCTCAAAATTTGCCTATTATTAATCTACTAATTAATTATTCCTAGATTTTTTCTGCAAATTACATTCATTGATATTATTTCAAATTTTTAAGTAAAGAAATTAATTTTCAGTTATCTTACAAACAATAGGTAAGATTATGTCTGTTTTATTAATAAGAACTACTAATATACAGAATACACATTCCTTTACTATGTATCTAGTGTAAAAATAGGCTTTCCAAAATGTTTCTCAGTCAAAAATGTACAATGTTAAATTTCCAGCATGAGATGTTATCATAAACCAAGGGAAAAATATTACTTTTAACATTGCATTAATTATCCCTAAAATTAGAAAACAACAAGTAATTTGTTTCAAAGCAAAAAATCTATATTTACAGTTGGCAGGTGAAGAGCAAGACATCCTGTATAAGACTAAGTATATTTCAAATGTGCGTAATATTTCTCAACTCCTTTCTAAAATAATAATATTAATAATAATACAGTAGACAATCTAAAATTACACAGTGAACATTAATAGTACAAAAAACTACAATAGAACAATGAAAATTGACCATATTCACTTCTTTGCATAATATGTTAAGACTATAAAAATGATCCAATTAGAGTTTTTCACATGACAAATATTAAATAAGAAATTTAATATGAAACATTCCAATTTTAAAGCAATAATCATAAATAAAACATTTACTATTACCTACTTTTCAAAAAATAGCATAGACTATTTAAATGCCTATGTGCAAGTTAGGGACTGTTGCGGCCTGAAATTGGTAGACCATCTCAAATAACAAAAAGGTAATTTAGTCAGCATGAACGGATTCCAACTTCTGCAAAAGCCCCTCCATAGAACTGTTAACAAGAATATTCTCAACATGGAACATTTTACTTTCAACGTGTCTATTAATTCCCAGTATCTGCTTTACTTTTCAAGAAAAAAGAAATTCCGCCTGTGAATTCAGCCTTCCTTTCTACTTTACCACAAATTTTTGAGTACCTCGTCT
>VMDO01029762.1:0-15000 GCA_007922755.1 Pedetes capensis | reverse complement strand
GAGAGTATGGTTAATAATCATTGGGTGGAGGAGATACCTTATCCTAAAATTACATGATAATTAGTTTTAAACTAGTTACCGGACTCTAAACAACCTGAGGAAACACGCACACCACAAGGCTCGCAATAAATAAACTAACAAGGCTTTTTCTTCTTTTCGGCCAAAGCGTTGAAGATATGCCGCAGGCCTGTAAAACACTATAGGAGTAATTTTCCCTAAGCCCAGAAAAGTTGACCCACTGGCTGGCTGTGTCTGTGTGTGCTTCGGACAGGTGTCTCTTGCCCTACAGCGTCCCCCGAGCACCACTGGGCCCTTCGGGGCTGGGAGCCCCGGGCTAAACGCTCTTCTGGGGCGGGCTGCCTTGAACTCACGCTCGCAAGTGACGGCGGCCCCTCCCAAAGAGGGCTCTGCGCGCCTCCGGGGCCAGACGCGGAGCCCAGCTCTGCACAGGGGCCCCGCTGCGCCAGAGAGACCCACCGGGAGTCCCTGGGTGCGCCCTGTCGCCTCAAGCCCTGAGCCCACAGGGCTGAGGCGCACGGCTGCGGGTTGCAGGGGCGCGAACTTTTACACCTACTTTTTGTTTCACTTCAGGTTTGGCGTGGCTCTGGCACCGCCCAGGATCGGGTCCCAAACACTGATTTTTTTTTTCCACCGCTTGGGGAAGTTACCTCCCTTGCCCTGAGGTGTCCACCATCTGTTCTGAGAAGTTCTCACTTCGGGTGACTAAGTGTGGCTCCCAAGAGTCGGAGTCCGTCGGTCGCAACCACAATGACAACAACAACAATAAAGAAAGAAAGAAAAAAATGCTCCTGAAAGGATGGGAAAGCGCCCTGTCAGGCTCTACAACCCAACAGCGGCGACCCAAATTAAAAAGAAACTCGCGAGTGCAGAGGAAACCCGGAGCGGCAGAGGGCTGTTCCTCGCAGCCTCCTTCTTGCCCGCCGCTGGGGCTGGTCGTCCGTCTGTCGGTGACTGTCTAGTTGTCCCTCCAACTGCTCAGGCAAAGTTTGACGAATCGGGAGGACGAGGAGCGGATTTTTTCCCGAGCCACCCCCCCCCCCCAAACCCTTCCCGCCGCGCGCGCCCCTCTCCTCAGAAATAATCCCACCAACTCCCGGCGCCGCGCGCAAACTTACGTTTGATCTGCCGGGGTTTACTCTGCTTTCGCCGGGACATCTCGGCGGCAGCCGCCGCCGCTGGGGCTCCCGCGGTGCCTGCGGTCTGGGCTACCGCTCGCCGCGCTCCCGCCGCTCCCTCCGCCGCCGCCGCCGCCGCCCGCCACGCTCCGGCCGCCGCCGGCCGGACTCCAGGTGCTGCGGGCGCGCGGGATCCGGGCGCTGGGCTCCTGTGGGAGCCGCGGATCCACGTTTGGCGATGAGCAAGCAAATGAGAAGACGAGACAGGGGGGCCGAGAGAGTGTGACAGTGAGGAGGGGCGGGGGAGAGGGGGACGCTGACGGGCAGGGGGAGAATGGGAACCTCGGAGCGAGCGGCCGGGGCGAGAGGAAAAGGGGAAAGGGGAGGGAAAAAGAAAAGAAGGAAGAGAACGGACGAGGGAGGGAAAGGAGAGCGCGCCGGGGGGAAAGGGGCCGACAGGGGGCGGAGGGCGCGGGAGGAGGAGCGCGCTCGCTTCCCCTCTCGCGGGCGTGCGGGGCAGATACTCCGGCGCCGCAGCAGCCGCTCCGGGCCGCGCCGCTCTCGCTCTGCCGCGGGAGGTGGCGAGGCGCGCGAGGGAGGGGCGCGCCGGGGCTGTGGGGAGGGGAGCCTATTCCATCAGCGATGGGAGGATTGGCTGCATCCAAAGCCAGTCGGGATGGAAACTCGGGCCCTGGCCTTGGTCGGGTGGAGTGCAGGGGATCTCGGCGTGGAGGGGAGTTGGGGGCGGGAGGGGGCAGGCGTGGGGCTTGGAAGGGGCCACCTTCTGCAGTTGTCACCGCGTCAACGCTGGGCAGCTGCCAGGGCACCTCTCCCCGCCCCCCTCCTTCCAGCAACTTCTTCCAACAGCCTCCTCTGATGGACCCCAACTCTCTCCCTTACGACTCGACCATCTAGCAAGGCACAAAGAAATCTCAGTCTCTCCATAAACTTTGTGTTTCCAGTTATGCCTCCCCCTCCCCGAGCCCCCACTCCCCGCCCTTCCAGCTTCTTGGCAGGAAGGTTAGGCCACTGGCAAAGTCCTCGGTGAAAGCCAGCTGATCACAAATGCCAACTGTGTGTCTTGAGACCAGTTAAGTCCTCTCATCCGCCCAGGCTCTCAGGAGACCATTTCATTGCTCTCAGGGTTCCCTGGAGACCGCTGTGGACACGGACCGCCCCACTTCTCGGCCCACATGGATGGGGTGCTGAGCCCCGTGCTCAAAGTGCTCTTTTTCATCTCGAGTTTCCGTTTGAAATAGTAAAATTCCAGGATTGGGGGGAGAGGTAGATATTTTTGCCACATCAAGAAGGAAGACCGTTAGCTAGGTGATTAGCTGTAGGTGAAAAGGGAACTATCATCTTTGATAAGAATGCTAACTTTCAGAGGAAGTCTGTGAAAGTTCTGCATTCCCACCCTGCTCTCTGACCTTTATTTCTCTTAGTTCTTCTACCACAGGGAAGCACGAAGCAGCAAATAAAAGATTTGATCTTGCCATAATTTCCCAAGCAGGTAAGACCTAGTAACTATTTCGTGGTTCTTCAATTTCTAAAGTTTTGTTTCTTATTCAAATATTTTGTGTAGAATATTGGAAACTACCAGGCAAGAGGAGAACGAATTGTGAGTTAATTTGCATAGTTATTATTTTGGCCAAGTTAAGCTATGTGAGGTTACCTTACTTCCTTATAGTTTCATATATTCTGAGTATTAAATATATTCTCCCAGGTGAGCTGGAAGGAACTTCTATCCAAGTGGCTGCAGAACTGTCTGCTTTATGTAATTAGTATTTACCAATAAACTTCACTGCAGTTAACATATATTTCCCAGATATTGCCAACTTTGCCCCTAGGAGGTTGTGAAAGCATCCATTGTGATCTAAAATTGTGTCCCCCTTGTTTGGTTGTCTAGCATTAGTGTGAGCCCCACCAAAGGATACTCTAAAACAGTCTGAGAGGAGCACAGAGCATGGACTGATTGAACATAATGCAAGATGTTCAGTGAGTATAAGGCATTCTATTCAGTGCCATTTATTACCCCATCAGGACATCATCTGGAAGGTGTGTAGAGTTGCCTCATGAAAGGTATGAGAGAATCTTAATAAAAAGCTGAAGACCAATTGCGAATTTTATTACATTACCATTAGTACTATCACCAAGTGAGGTTGTAAGAATACAGTATATGGTCCTTCGCAATGGAAAATGCACTAAATGACAAAGTCCTTTCCCTGAAGAACCAACAAATTAAGGTCTGAAGTACCATGAAAAGCTAGGTTATTTGTGCTTGTGTTGTGGAATGAATAAGCAAACAGAGAACTATAGATTTTTATTTCCTTCATTTTTCAATTCATTAGTTAAATCGGTGTGCTTAGAATCTTAGTATCTGACGTATTATACATTATGGGTTTCAAAGATCTTTTACAGAATTGGCTGACTCTTTATGTCACCCAAAAGGAATGCCCCTTGGAATTAAAATAACATAACAGTTCATGTTTCTTTTGGCATTTGAAATGGTTAAATATGCAAAGCAAAAGAGAAACAAATAAATCTCAGTTAAATATTTAGTTTAAAAGCTGAAAGAAGCAAGTCAGGAAATCTAAGGCAAAATTGATAAAATAGCAAGAATACATTATTAGAAATAATTAGTTTTCTAAATTTATAAATATATTAATTATAGTCAATATGAACAAAAAACTGAGTACTGTTACATCTTATATTTTTCTCATCATTTAAATGAGAGTATTAATGATATTTAAGGTTTAGTTTTTCCTTTTTTTCTAGTTTAATTCACTAGATTATACAATAAAAAGACAGCAAAACCTATAAGCAATTATCTCTGTCCAAATGGATATAGCAGCTCCAAACCACAGCTACGTGACTATCAAACAATGATTATGAAAACCACAATTGAGAAAAGCATCAGGGGATGATATTGCAAAACCACAGCAACAAATGTGTCTATGATATTGAAAACCACAATTCACGACTAATACCCTGTGTATTGCAAATTACTGTTTAACCATAAATGTACAAATGTATAAGTAACAGCACAAAATAATTTCTCATTTACTTAAAAATGAATTATTCATTTTCTAGACTCACCAATTTAATGTCTACATATTGGTTTGTTTAGAAAAGTTTCTGGTTTCAAAACCAAATCCTTCTAAATCCCATATAAGTTGTTAGTTAATTTTAAAGCAGAAAGCATGCATCTTTTAATCGTATCTTCTAGAACATTAAAATAATTGACCTGAAGTATATATGAAATAAAGAAGCCTTTACCTCTGTATAGCTTTCTTCATAAACTTGTTCAGAAGTGAAAGGTATGATAGTAGAAATGCTTATGAAAAAAAGTCAAAATGTTTTATTATAACTTCAGACTATAACTGTATATATTCTTAAATAGTCATTTTTAACTAGAAAACATGTCTGACAATGAAACTAGATGCCAGTACCAAAATGACTTTAATATGCAAAATCAAGTGTGTATTTACAAATGAGTAAAATAGTATTATTTGCGAGTTTATAAGGTTGCCATATTTTTCAAGGTAATATACAAAGTGCCCAGTTAAATATCAATTTCAAATAAATAAAAATAATTCTATAGGGTAAGTATGTTCCATGCACTAGTTGATACATACTTATCCTAAATAAGAATTGTGGCTTATCTGAAATTCAGATATAACTGGTACTTTATATTTTATCTGACAAACCTATAAGTTTAGTGTTTTAACATTTTCACATTTATGGTTATTTATATTATTGTTCATAGAAAAGGCAGAGAAACTTTAAAGTACTTCCTACAGGCATAAATATATTTAATTCTTGAGTGTTGTATTATTTAGAGAAGGCAAGGTAGAAGGAATAAATTTCTCTACAAAAATTCTTACTTATTTGCCATATACAGAAATGTACTCTCAGTGTAAATGGGTTGCATTCATGCATGCCTTACTCTTGGATTTGTTTTTAAAATGTGTTTTTTCCTCCAAGGGATCAACAAACTGATAAAGCAACCTCCCAACCCACATCTTATTAGACAGAAAGCTCCCTTCTTTATTATGGGAGTAAATAATGTCCAAAAGCTCCAAAAAGACTTAATTTTTGCCCTTCTATCCTCACCAGAAATTGAATACAGTTTATCTGCTTTGATTTAAGATTGTGACACTGAATTGAACAAAAATACAGTGCAAAAATAATGTTTAGTATTTGTGAATCTTTATAATTTCAGCAGTTTAAATATAAAAGTCAACAAATTCATCTAAATGACATTTCTATTTTATAATTATGAACATGACTACCTGCTTACTTGCAAAGGAGCCGAGAGCTTTGAAAAGATTCAGTCAGTCAAGATCAGGGCGTTTAACTTGAGCTTCATGTAGACCATCAATCCTCTGAAAGAAGCTTGTATGTACAAATATTCTAAAAGTAGGGTCTGTTGAATTCATCAGATTTTCAAAAATATGTGAAAAAAAATCTGTGATTTAAGGGAGGTTAAGAAACATTGCTCTCTTTATTTGTAAATGTTTATGAAATACTGAAAACAAAATTGAAATGATTTAAGTTTTTATTCCTTTGTACCTATGCTTTATGTCCAAGGTATTACTCTGACAGCAGAGATTTGTGGGATGAACTATTTAAAAAACAAACAGTTCTTTGTTCCTAAATCTACATAATGCAAAATATATTCCCAAGAATAAAATAAATGTTAACAGAGCAGTTCCACAAATTTTAGAGACATCTGTTGATTTTGCCTGCCTAGCATCCTATTCTGGTAATAATGTCAAATCTTTTAAAGAAATCTTCCTAACACACTATTTAGCCATAGGATTCAAATGCGACCTTTCCCAAACTCTGATCACTCAAAATATACCATGTATCTGTCTGCAGTGATTGGCTCAATGTTGTACATTGTTCCTGAGAATTGGCCCTGAAACTTAATCCTTAAACCACTGTGGAAGAGGAGCTATTGTTTCTTGTAGTTGCTGCACTAAGAAAATACAAATGAGAAATTGCTACTGGCCAACCTATGGAAAGATTCCAATGTCAACACAGATGACTTTTTAGTCTTACCTTGTCTTAGGGTCTCAGTTTAGGGAGAAATCCAAACCAAAACACCAATCAACATAACAAAATTCCTTTGTTTTGGATCTATCAACATTATCTGTGTGTCTACGTGAATATTAGTGTCTTCATCGTTTCTATTATATTTTGCCTTCATCTGTTTTGTGGTTGTTAGGTTCCCTTGAGTGGTGTCTGACTCATAGCGACCCTCATAGAGTTTTCAATGGCTGATTGTTTCAGGATTGCTTTGGGAGTGGATTGCCATGTCCGTCTCCCATTTTTGCAGTGGTTGGGATCAAACCCAGGGCCTCAGGAGCTGCAGAGCAACACTCTTATCAACTGAGCTAACCTCCCATCCCCTTTGTAATCTTAGTGTATATTTTTTGTAATCTTAGTGTAAATTTTTTTCACAGGAAGTTATCACTAACCTCCCAGGTCTAAGTGAGATACCTCTTCTCAGTGACTTCCATAGCACCTTTTTTTGTCATCCATCATATCACATGTTTCATTGTATTCCACTATGAATTTAATTACATGTAAATCCAAACCTCATCAGCCCCTACCCCCCAATATCAACACACTTCACTGTATAGTCAGATTTGTGAGGGAAAGAAACATGTCTTTAAAAGAATCGTGCCCCCAGCACTGGACATACAGAAGGTCCTAGGGAAATTATGGAAAGAAAATATAAGTTAAGAATTATTCTGTCTCATCTACGGATTCCTACCATTTGCAATTCTTATCCACAGAATCATGGATACAGGACATGGCAGCTGTGTTTGTACAACATGACTCCATGTTCTTATTGTGGATGCTTGGATCAAAAGAGTACCTGACCCAAATATGACCACTCAAAATTCTTCCTTAGGAATCTAGAGTTAGTATCAAGAGTTTCATTCCTCATGTAGGCTGGTCTCTCAAATGAGGGAAAGGTAAAACCTTTGGAATTGTGGCTTGGTTATCTCCATGAGAACAGAGTGACCAGGATAATTCACAGTAGAGAGAAAAATAAGTTAAATAGATGTCCTGAGAGATGTTGAGATGGGAACATGAGATGGCATACCATTTCCTATTCCAGCCCCTCAGGGCTGCAGCAGAACTTCTGACCTCGATGTCACTGAGATACTGATGTCTCCTGAGGATAAATTTTTCTCCACCTTTCATTTTGGTTATTTTGGGCCTAAATTTATAGTAGTTGATTTCTGTTAAATTCAAACCGAAAGAATAAACTAAGACAAAAATTAACTATCTATGACTTTGATCTGCTTCACTGAATATTTGATTTTAGAAATATCAATCTACCTAAATTTTGCATATTTCTTCAGAAGAATTATACCAAAGCACTTTGGATGATGTTTTTGTTTTCCCCAGAGCAACCTTGAAAGAGCAAGCAAATCTTACGAACATTGAGTAAATCTACAGTTTTAACATAAATCACTACAATTAAGGGTAATTCATAGGGAAAAAAGTTTACATTTTTAAAGTCAGAGTTCCTCAAGGGCATCATGATCAATCGGCATGCACATCCATAACCCTCCTGGCTACATAGATTCTCGCCCCAGATGTTTGGCTTTACTTTCAACTTTGCTTTTCTATATTTGAATAACCATCTAACAGATTACCTTGCACATAAATTTTATGAATGTTATTATAATTCACATAAATAACATTTATACTTCTGTTGTGAATTTTATTTTCTAACCTGTAACTTTTGCCACAAATTACTGATACAAAACAAGGAATGAAACAGATTTTGAGAATACTTGCTGTATATATGTGGTTGTTCTTAGGTGCCATCTAGTCAAGTCTGACTCATCGCAAACCTCAAAAAGTTTTCAATGGGTGATTGTTTCAGGATTGCTTCCAGAGTGGATTGCCAAGTCCTTCTCCCATGCTCTGTGTATATACCTAATCAAATCACTTATCTTTGCTATTAACTACATGTCAAAGTATATTAATGCATTAGAAGTGAATTTAGGATGAACTGAAGATTTAGGATTATGAATAACCATGCTAGGACATGCTGATAATAGAATCATTTAAAAGTAGTGGGGAATGATAATTATAGTACTTTTTAAATGTGCCTGGCAATGAAAATTTAAACTTTGATTAATATATTTATCTAATTCTTAAACTGTTACTAAATAACTAGATGTACATAGAAGTAAAAGTCAAATAGATTTTCAAGGCTAGACATTCTTTACAGAAATAGATAAAACAATCCTAAAATTCATACAGAGGCAGAAAAGACCCTGAATCACTAAAGCAACCTTGAGTAGAAAGAACAATGTTTAGGGAACCACAATTCCTTACTTCAAATTATTCTACAGAGCTATAGTAACAAGAACTGCATGGTTCTGGCATGAAAATAGACATGTAGACCAATGGAACAAAACAGAGAATCCAGAAATAAACCCATGCAGCTACAGTCACTTGATATTTGGCAAAGGAGCCAAAAATATAAGTTAGAGAAAAGACACCCTTTTCAACAAATGGTGCTGGGAGAACTAGATGTCCTCATGCAGAAGACTGAAATTAGATCTCTGTCTCTCACCTTGTACAAAAATCAGTTCAAAATGGATTGAAGACTTTAATGTGAAACCTGAAACTGTAAATCTGCTAGAGGAAAACACAGGGAAAATACTTTAAGACATAGACAGAGGCAAGGATTTTCTGAATAGGACCCCAAATGCACAGAAAACAATAGCAAGAAATAACAAATGGTATTGCATGAAATTAAAAAGCTTTTGTACAGCAAAGGACACAATCTTCAGAGTGAGGAGAAAACCTACAGAATGGGAGAAAATCTTTACCAAATATATATCAGACAGAGGATTAATATCTAGAATATATAAAGAGCTCAACATTTTTTTGTGTCATACTGGGGGCTGAACCCAGGGCCTCGTGCTTGCATGCTTTGCAAGTGCTGGACCACTGAGCTACACGCTCAGCCCTTTTTTTTTTTTTTTTTTTTTTTTTTTTTTTTACTTTTTGAGGTAGGGTCTCACTAAATTATGCAGACTACCTCTGGTCTTGAGCTTGCAATCCTCCTGCCTCTGCTTCCCAAGTCACTGGGATTACAGGCATGCACCACAGCACCTGGAAAAAAAATTAAACACCAACAAAGCAAAATATCCAATCAAAAAATGGGCAACAGAGCTGAACAGACACTTCTCAAAAGAAGAAATATAATTGGCCAACAATCATATAAAAAATGTTCAACATCCTTATCCATCAGGGAATGCAAATCAAAACTACACTGAGATACCATCTCACTCCGGTCAGAATGGCTACCATCAACAAAACAATCAAATGCTGGTGAGGATGTGAGGAGAAAGGAACCCTTATATACAGCTGGTGGGAATGCAGGTTGGTGCCTCCACTAGGGAAATCAGTATGGAGGTAATTCAAAAAGCCAAAAGTAGAACTGCCATATGACCCAACTATCCCACTCCTGGCTGTATCTCCAATGAATATGAGTCAATGTGCCATAGAGATATCTGCTCACTCATGTTTATTGCAACATTACTCACAATAACCGAGATATGGAATCATTCTAGGTGTCCATTAACAGATGAATGAATAATGAAATTGTAGTATATATACACCATGGAGTTTTATTCAGCCATAAAGAAGGACAAAATTATGGCATTTGTTGGAAAATAGATGAAACTAGAGATCATTTTAAGTGAAATAAGCCAGACTCAGAAAGATAAGCATCACATGTTTTCTGTCATGTGGATGTTAGACTTCAATACATGTTCTTTATTAAAACATATAGATCATGAAAGCAGATGAGACCTAAGTAGGGAAAAATAATGGACTAAAGAAAAAGGAGAAGGGGCAAGAAGAAAATGTAATGGGAGAAAACAAAGAAAATATCACATATGTTGCCCTTATGACAAAATTGGAACGTGCACATATAGATAGATATACTACAACCAAAGACATGCAAGCAGAAGGGAGACCAGTGGTAGGTAAGGAGCGGGTGGGAGGGAGTGTTCATGAGAGGGTCAGGGGGAAGTGAACATGAGCAATGTACAATGAAATGCTTGTATGGAAAAGTCATGAGAACAATTTAAAAAAGAAAATTCAAAAAGAGAAAAAGAAAAAGAAAATTAGCAATGTGTTTTACTCAACATCCCAATGATAATTCATGTTCCAGTCAATTCCTTTTTTTTTTCCTTTGGTATTAAGGGGTTGAACCCAAGGCCTTGTGCACACTTTTCAAGAACTCTACCACTAGGTTGCACTCCCAGCCCATTTTTATAGTTTTATCTAGAGACTGGGTCTCATGAAGTTATGAGAGCTGCCTCTGACCTCCAACTTACCATCCTCTGCCCTCAGCCTCCCAAGTTGCTAAGCTTATAGGTTTGCACCACCACACCTGGATTCAATAAATTCTTTTTAACTATCCTTCTGGTATTCACCTCATATTTCTAATAACTTGCTTTACTCTCCTTTTAATGTATTATTTTAAATATCATTGACTATATTGATTATCTAGTGTGAAAACACAAATATGTGATAGCTTTGTATTCTCCCAACAAATACCTTCTTCAAATTTTTTCCCAAATCAAAAGTTTATTTTATGTGTTTAGTAACAGTTAATCCATATAGAATATGATGATTGCATTTTCTTTTGATCTAATTGTGGTGTTTGTTTTTGGAGTTATTTTCTTTGTCATTTTCTCAGTGTTCTATGCAGTATTAATACCCCCATGTTGCTATTTAGGGGTACAGTATTGCACCCCCAAATACTTGGCCAGTGTGATATGTTTAAATATATTGGCACATTCAAAGACACCAGATAACCTACTGGTTTAGAGTTATTTTTTCCTCATGATGGAGGCTCCTTCCTTAGATAGTAAATCATTTCAAGAAAAAAAAAAAAAAGGAAACATCAGGAAACAGAAAATTGTCAATGAACCAAAGAAATCTTCAAAAAGAAACAAAATTACTGGCCACAAAGGGATAAGATCCTTGCTCCATTTACACCAGAATATGTCTGGTCTAGGCTAAATGTATGTTTGTTTCCTTGCATTCTATCATTTGATTAAAATCATGTCTGAGACTGGTTTGCTCTATAATCAGATCATCACTTTTTCAAGAAGGATTTTATTTTTTCTTCTTTTAAAATGAATTTTACTTTAATCAATACTTGTATAAATTTATGGAGCATAATTTGGTGTTTGGCATCCCAATTTATGTTCTTTTCTACTTGTAACATATACTTTCTTCACAATGTCACTAATTAGCTATCTCATTGCTGACTCTAGCCATGGCTTAAGGTCTGTTCCATTCTTGATCTTGAAAACATTCCTCCTATGGCTCTTTGCCTACCTGTTTGACTAATTACTTTTATGACAGCTATTCAGCTGTTATCTTGGGAATAGTTTCCAGTGCACTTTTTTCCTGAGTTATTTCTATTGTGTTTTATATCCTAGCCCTTTCTCATTTTTTTCACTCATATTTCTGAAGTGTATTCTCTGTTTTTATGTTTGTGAAAAGGTATTTATTTTGCTTTTATCTTTGGATGATAGTTTAGCTAGCAATAAATTCTAGATTTAAAAGTCATGTTTTTTCCTTGAGAAAATTGAAAAAATGTATCACTCTATTGTCTTCTAGCATTCAATATTACCCATTGGAAATCTGATTCTAGTCAGAAATGGTTGACATTGATTCCTTACTTCTTCATTAAATTTTCATTATAGAATTTCACAATTGTATGCTATTGAACATTATTCATTTCAACCCAGAAGAAATATCTTCTCCAACCTACCCAATAGAAGCCTGGATTCATTCAGGTATGTTTCCTTCCCTCCCGTGGCACATTGTTATTCAAAAAAAATTGACTTTATCTGTACCACAGGAGTGATCTTTAATTAAATCTAATCTTATAATTTCCCCCTTGTTAGTGACTACTTAATGAATGGGCAAGAGAGTAAATTCTGGACAAGAGTAGAACTGCTGAGGGCTTTGGGGAGAGTCTTTTTTTCTTCTTAGATAATTGTGGAGATTCTGTTTTTCTCTTTCCCTCTAGAATTCGAAAGGGAAGAATCTTGTATTATTTGCTCTGTTTTGCACTTTTCATAGTGAAAAAAGCTACCTCTGAGGCAAAACCACTGTTTATAGATGGGCATAATGAAGAGAATTACATTCAAATAAAGCTGAAGCCTGGTCATAAAAGGCTTGGCATATGCTATACTTTTGGACATGCTGTTCAATAAGATTTCTTACGGTTTGAGACAATTTCTGTTAGGTTTTTGTTATGGAAAACTGTATCTACTTAACTGATACATTAACTGACACCAAGTTGTTGAACTGATACTTAACTGACAAAGTTAACTGATACAAAGTT
This sequence comes from Pedetes capensis, assembly GCA_007922755.1. Taxonomy (NCBI): domain Eukaryota; kingdom Metazoa; phylum Chordata; class Mammalia; order Rodentia; family Pedetidae; genus Pedetes; species Pedetes capensis. The sequence goes on along the minus strand of VMDO01029762.1, from coordinate 2,448 downwards.
GTATAAAGATGAGTCTTTTGTCTTTCATTTTTTAGTCACATGGGCTGAGGAGAAGGGGTGGGACATGAAGATGGGGAATAGGATTCTATAGTGAAATTTAGTAAGCAGACTTTCAGTTTAGTCCACAGCATCACTTTCACCCTCTTTTTGCCTGCCAATTCTAAATCATGGAACTCTTTAGATGAGTCATATGTACAATATAGTATCATCACTGTTTCTACAGAGTGCCTGCGTTCAAATCTTATCTTGCCACTTCTTAGATAGGGAGTTTTATGTGTGTTCTTAAATGTTTGTGTGCTTCAGCTTACTTATATTCAAAATGGAAGTATAATGGTATTACCACCCTGGCATCTGATCTCATCAGATCTCAGAAGCTAAACAGGGTAAGGCCTGATTAGTCTTTAGATGGGAGACCACCTGGGAATACCAGGTGCTGTACACTTGGGAGAAGCACCCAGAAGCCCACTTCCAAAACAGCCATTGAAAACCCTACAAATAGCAGAGAAGTACTGACACAGTGTTGGGAATGGCACGGTGGTATTTCATTCTATTGTGTCACTATGAGTCAGACCCAAATCAATCGCACCTAACTACAACATTGCTGACAACAGTTACTGAGGATAAATGAGTTAATGAATGTAGACAGTGTGGCATGTAGACAGTGTTGTTTAATTATTAGCTATTAACAAGTTACCCAAAATCTTTTCTCCAATTTTTTTGTAGCAACAGAACCCTAATCTGGTTCAAGATGTTTAGTTCAAAGTAGTACTAATTTTAGGGGACTACCTTTCAGCCAAGTGTGGTCATGTGAGGTAGTTCAGGCCAATAAAATGCAATCAGAAAACTATTTGATGAAACTTCATGAAAACCCTAAATGCTCTTTCTTAAAGCCAGAATGTACCTTTTCTTCTTTGCCATGCACATTTTTATATCTGGAATAGGATATGATGCTTAGATATTAAAAAGCCATCTTGCAATCATAAGGACAAAGTCTACATATTTTTGAATGATGGTTGGAAAGGCCAACTCTGATAGACTTTATTTAATATGATATTAAGTACCATCCTGGCTTCTAATCTCATTAGATTTCAGAAGCTAAGCAGAGTTGGTCTGATTAGTACTTGGATGGGAGACCATCTGGGGATACCAGGTGCTACAGGCTTGAGAGAAGGACCCAGAGGCCCATTTCCAAAATAATCAGCCATGCAAAACCCTGTGAGTAGCAGAGAAGCACTGACAATAGTGCCAGGTAGTGTTTCGTCTGATGTACACAGGGCCTCTATGAGTCATACCTAACTCAATGGCACCTAACAACAACAACAAGCCACAATAAGCCAGGCACAGTGGCGCACACTCTGGAGGCACAGGGACTTTGGAAGCAGAGGGAGGAGGATCTCTCTTCCAAGGCCTGGGGCAGCCTGTGTAATTTATTGAGACTCTAACTCAAAAATAAAAATAAAGATAAAAAATGAGTTGGGGTGAAGCCCAGGGGTAGAATACTTGCAAAGTACATGTGTGTGTGACCTTGGGTTCAAATCCCAAGTACTGGAGAGGAGGTGGGAAACCTATTATATCAGACCTGAACTAACTCTAGAATTTCCACTCAGTATGTGGGGAAGAGAGGTGTATATATGGTTTGTTAAGCCACTGCATTTGGACTTCTGTTACATATAGCCAAAGACAATCCTAAGTGCTATCCAAGGGACCTTCTAGACACAGAGGTGCTTTATTCTTGCCTTTCAAAATCCTGGTTTATTCTACTTAATACTTCAGTATATGTCCACCTTCTCTCTATAGTCTATAAATTGCTTAATAAGGTATATACAAATAATTTGAAAGAGTTCTTCCCACTTCTTTGCTTTTAAGGTTTATACCTTTTCTATTGTAGTATTTTTTTCTCTTGAGGAAAGAGAAATAACAATAATATCAATTCTGGGGACTGCAAACTTTAATGCTTTTAGAGGCCAGGGAGATTTTTGTTTGTTTTGTCATAAAGCATCCACATGTCAGGTATCGAGGTAAGTGAGGACTGTGGAGACTTGAAGAGTGCGTATGCCTATTACAAATATTTATATACAATTAAAACAAAGTACTGTACTACTCAAACTAGACAGATCATTAGGCATGTCATAGTTTGGATGTAAACTGTCCCTCAAATGCCATGTCTTAAAGGCTTAGATATTAGCTGATGGACTTTTGGGAAGTGATTAGGTCATTAAAACTCTGACTTCATCAATGGATAAATGCATTGATGGATTAATAATTTGACATGCTATTAAGAGGAAATAGAAATTACAGATGAGATCTAGTTGAAGGGAGTGTGTCAATGGGGTATACCCTTGGGGAGTGTATCTTTTTCTGAGTGTGGCCCTCTTCTCTTCTCTTCTTCTCTTCTCCTTTCTTCTCTTCCTTTCCATTCCCTTTCATTCCCTTATCTCCCCTCTCCTT
>VMDO01029761.1:0-22225 GCA_007922755.1 Pedetes capensis | reverse complement strand
ACTCATAGCGACCCTCATGGGGTTTTCAATGGCTGACTGTTTCGGGATTGCCAGGTCCTTCTCCCATTTTTGCAGTGCTGGGAATTGAACTCGGGGCCTCGGAGACCTCAGTTCAGCGCTCTACCAACTGAGCTAAATCCCAGCCCCCTTTGATTTCTTAGCACCCTAAATATTCAATGTTACCCAGTGTGTGTGTGGTAAGGGAGCACAGTTTGAAATTAGCAATTTCTAAAGAGATCTTGATACCAGAACTGACAGAAAATCAGACACGAACTCCCAATATAACATGCTGACATTTGAGGGAAAACATTTGCCCTGAATATGTATGGACATTGTGTTATGACTCAAAGAGTTGATAATACTTCTTCCTACAATACCACTGAGGATTTCTCTAAAACATTTTCTCCAGCTCCCTTTGATAATGCCTAGTGTCCTTTTCCTTTAAAAAACTATTTTTTTCCATTTAAGCCACTTAATAAAATACCTCATGATGTTCAAAAGTGAAAGTATTAAAGTCATTTCTTATTTTAGTTAGAGCCTCTTTTTTCCCCCACTTCATTCCTATTCTGAAGGCTTCCCTGTAACTTGCCTGAAGCAAATCAAAGGAATAGTTTGGATGCAATTTTTCACCCTCAGAAAAGTACCACGTCTTACTGTGACACTTTAAGGGTCACCTGGTGAATAGCACTGATGGTGTTCTATGCATGAAAGAGCATTCGCTGAACATGTTCTTTGTTTCCCAGAAAGCATCAAAGATTTGATATTGCCAACTATCCTTGACTGTGGGCTGTCTGAATCAGTGTGATGCTCTTACAGCCAGGAGAAATGTCTGTAATTGAATAATCTATTTATAAATAGTGTCACATATTACACTGCTGTCAGTTTGTCCTCCATATAACCTCTATGGAGCTGTGTGTACAAGATAACACCTGTATCACTGCCAAGCCTCCCTGCCTGCTGCTCTGACTCTCAGGCCCCTATGTTTCACCTGTTCCCTCCTTTTCCCCTTCCACAGTGAAAGAGGTAAGAGTATTCTCAGCTATTGGCAACTCAGTGATAGCCAGCCATCTGTAAAATAATTATAGATACTTTAAGTGCCCGTTATTTGAGTAACTTGAGATGGCAATAAAAACATACCTCTCACCCTCAAGTTGCTTGCAGTCTAGTAAAAGACATGGAGAGGTGAACAGATCATTTTAGAGCTGTGTGAGAGGTGTGGCAGGATCTGTATAATATGTCATGGGCGCATCTCAAAATAAGGAAAATACTAGAAAAAGCTAGAGGGCAAAAGGGAAGATTGAGAAGAATATATAGTAGATCCAATCCACTCCCAAGGCAATCCCAAAGCAGTCAGTCATTGAAAACCCTATGAGGGTCGCTATGTGTTGGACTCGACTCAATGGCACCTAACAACAACAACAATGATAATTAAGTCACATATGGAATATCTCAAGCTTCTCCCTCATAGATACAGCTTTCCACAAATTGGAATGCAGTGTCCTTCCCAAATTTATGACCTCTATTTAGCATCGACATTAGAAAAGGTGTCATTGAGGATATAGGCTGCACACTAACATACTTAACTGGAGATATGATGAAATTCAGTTTTTATCTATAGCCAAGAAAAGCTGAATTTTAGAATCTCAGGGTAGTACGGCTCTATTGGTAGAGTGTTGCTCTGCACTCTCTGAGGCCCTGGGTTCAATTCCCAGCTCCACAAAATGACCTGGAAGCTCACTCCCAAAGCAATCCTGTAAAACAATCAGTCATTGTGAAAACCTTATGAATAGTACAGAAGCACTGACATGGTGTTAGGCTTGACATAGTGCCAGGGATTGTTTCATACTGTTGTACAGAGAGTTGCTATGAGTCAGACCTGACTCCATGGCACCTAACAACAAGCTGTTTAACCTTGGACAACATTTCTTTACAACTCAGATTCCTCCATTATAAGGTGTAAAATAAGGTGATATTTAAGGATAATTAGTTGACAAAGAAGCAATGATAAGAACAGCCTCCATCTGGAGTCAAAGATCTGGGTTCAATTTCTTGCTGAGCTACCTAGGAGCTGGATGACATGAGCACAGTTCCCTTTGTGTTTCTTCCTCAAAAATAAAATAAAATAATTCATTAAAAAGCCTGGTTATAAGGCCTGCTCCATGAGACAGCAATGAGGATGAGATACTGCATGCCAAGCAGTAAGAATAGTGTTTGGTATATAAGCTAGCTACTCGTTGGAATGTTGTTACGTGCCATCGAGTGGGGTGCAACTCATAGCGACCCTATGTGCAATAGAACAAAACACTGCTCAACACTGCCACGCACATGATCTTTTAATGTTTGAGCCCATTGTTGCAGACACTTGTTTCTTCTCTTTGGAACACTTATTATTATTGGTGGTAGTGATCCCATCAATGGAATAGAAAGAGCAGAAATAATATTTTGTGGCTGTTAGGAAGACTGATTTAATATTTCAGGATTGGGTGAGCCTAAGTGTCATCTTGGTAATATTCTATTTAGAACAAAAATAATTTTAGCTGTAATTGTTATTCTTCTACCTATCTAATATTTTTCATGTCATGCACCCTCAGAAATGAAGGGTTATTTGAAGAGAATGAATGTTCTCTGGACACCAGAGAGTTAAAGGGACATTCTTAGCCCCAAAGCATTTGTAATCATGGTTCTGAATATTTCAAGAAAAAAATCCAATGCTTTCCCCAGCCATACAACCATCCCAATCCATGCTTGTCCTCTTCACACTTTCTTGGTGTATCGGGGAAATGTCAGGTGACGTCACTCTATGATTAGGGTGGGCTTACCTGTACCTTATACAGTAAGGTGGAGAACACCAGGATTCTTAAATGTCTTAGAAGATTCTCCACCTCTCAAGCTACTAGAAGGCACACCCTACAAGTCTCCATGACAAGCAGTACCTTGAAGGTGCAACATACAACAGTGACAAATAGGGGCTGTCACCACTAACAGCCAGCCAGCCGCCTCTGGCAATCAAGCAGGGGTTGCAAGACATGAGACTGGAAAATAAACATGTTGCCTTGGACCGATGGAAGTTGTACATTTCCTGTGCAAGACACAGCATGCTTGCAAGCTTCAGATGGTTTGTTAATACATGTGAGCCTTTATTTCTAGGAAAGCTCTGAGTTGAGTAGAGATAGCAAAGCACTGTAAGTCAACAACCTACTTTGATGTCTGAGCACACTAACCTCCTCATTCTACCTAGATGTGGCTTATATTAATGGGACATTGAATGTGTCCTATACTCACGGGTGTCATATACTGTACTAAGCATGTTGTTGTGGTTGTGGTTGTTAGGCGCCATCAAGTCCGACTCATAGTGACCCTGCATACAACAGGCAAAACACTATTGTCAGTGCTTCTCTGCTGTTCATAGGGTTTTCAATGGTGGATTGACTTTTGGGAGTGGGTTGCTGGGTCTGTCTCCCAAGCCTACAGCACCTATTGTTCCCAGGTGGTCTCCCATCCACGTACTAACCAGGCCCGACCCTGTTTAGCTTCCGAGATCTGATGGGAGCGGATGCCACAGGGCTATGGCTGCAGGCATACTAAGCATAGGTTTCTTCATTTCATCTTTTTAACACCATCATGTAATGGTTAGCTGGGGCTCTAAAGTTAGAGTCATAATTTACTAGCTTCCATGATTGGGGAAAGTTAATTCTTTTGTTTAAGCCCCGGTTTCTTCAGCACTAAGCTGAAGAGATAGTATCTTTTTGTAGCCATACCAAAGAGATAAGATGGACTCTGTCCTATTTTGAATGCCTCCACCAAAGCTCATGTTGATATTTAACCCCCATTGTGACATATTAAGAGGGTGAAAACCTAATCAGACTATGGTGTTTGGAGGTGGGATTGTTGGAAGGTAATTAAGATTAAGTGAGGCTGTAGGGGCAAGACCTTAAACCAAGGAGACTGGTTCTTATAAGAAAAGGAAGAGAGACTTGACCTAGGACCTATAGTCTTTCTTACCATATGATGAAATGCATTGCCTTGGGATTCTGCAAAGAGTTTCCAGCAGCAGGAAAACTCTCACCAGATGTGGCTCCCTAGTCTCAAATTTCCCAGTTTTCACAATTGTGAGCTGAGTAAGAGTTTATTAGTTATAAACTACTCAATCTGTGATACTCATTTACAACAACAGAAGACAGAAGAAGAGAGATGCCCACCCAAAAGATGGTTCAGATATTGATGCTGAAGACACGCACACACACACACTGAACTGTTTTATTACTCACAGGTGAGTCTTTCTGAGGAGACCAGAGCAGGCTCCCATGCTGGTGCCAAGAGGACTTGAGAACTCAGGGAGAGGAGGTTGGCCTGGAAGTTAGAGCTGGGGTGAAGCTTCCTATGGTCTGAATCTGCTTCTGGTCTAAAGCAGCACCAAAGGAAAAACTAACTTAAAAGCTGCTTATAGTCAAATATTAGAAAAGGAGTCAGACTCTGTTACAAGTGTCTCCCCTCAGAGCTTCCTTATGACAATTCAAAAAAGTAATTCTTATTTCCTTTTCCATGCAGTGTCAGGTCCAAGTCAGTGGGCCAACATGTTTCCTCCACCTACATATTGGTGGAGGAAAAATAATCCCCACTTTACAATTTAGAAAACTGAGGGCCAGAGAGTTCCAGGAGCACAATTGCATAACTGACAAATGGAAGAGTAGGAACTCCGTCTACGTCTCGTGAATTCTCAACACTAGGCTTCTGACTGGAACACAAACACAGGCCCCCCCAGTGCACCAGCATCTACCACAGGAAAGTGATGAAAATTCACAAAATGGTGCAGATGCTGTATTTCTATTAATATTGCATAGTGCTTTATAGTATAAACTATAGTATAAACCTTCGAACAGGCAGACCTGGCTTCAGATCTGATACTTTCACTTAGAACTGAGTGGCTAAAATCAGCCATATCTGTTATTGTTGTTGTTAGGTGCCGTCGAGTTATGTCCAACTTATAGCGACCCTCACAGAGTTTTCAATGACTGATTGTTTCAGGATTGTCTGGGGAGTGCATTGCCATGTTCTTTTCCCGTTTTTGAGGTGCTGGGAATCAAACTCGGGACCTCAGAGACTGTAGAGCGGAGCTCTACCAACTGAGATAAGTCCTAGCCCCAGCCATATTTAGTAACTAAAAATACCGGACACCCAGTTGCATTTGAATTTTAGGTAAACAACCATAATTTTTAGTGTACTAGAAACCTTTTCTACTGCTCAGACAAATGCCTGAGAAAATTAAAGCAGAAATGATTTATTTGGGCTCACAGTTTTAAAAGCTCCAGTCAATGATCAACTGGCTGTGTTGTTTCTGGGCCTGTGGAAAGGCAGAACATCTTGGCTGAGGGTGTGGTGGAGCAGAACTGCTCACCTCATGGTGGTCAGGAAGCAGAGAGAGGCAAGGATGGGCCAGGGACAAGAAAGTCATGGCCCAAGTGACCTACTTCCTCCAACTAGGTCTCATCTCCAAATAGTCCATTCAGCTATGACTTCATCAGTGGATTAATTTGTCAATGATGTTAGCATCTTCACGATCTACTCACCTCTCAATAGTGCCACCAGTTAGGGACGAGGCCTTCAACACTGAACCTGTCAGGGACATTTCATATTCAAACCATAACAACAAGTATATCCTATATGGGTTCAGGGACATTATTTGGTCTAGCACTACCCTTGGCAGTTATTAACATAAATTATCCAACCCCTCTGCCTGCAGCTTGTCAGATCTCAGAAGCTAAGCAGAGTCAGACCTGGTTAGTACTCGGATGGGACACTGCCTGGGAACAACAGATGCTATAAGCTTGGGAGAAGCACCCAGCAACCCACCCCCAAAAAACAGCCAGCTTTTGAAAACCCTATGAATAGCAGAGAAGCACTAATAATACTGTTTCATCTATTGTACGTCAGGTCGTTGTGAGTCAGACACAGACTCCAGGGCACCTAAGAACAACAACAACAACAACAACAACAACAACAACAACAACAACAACAACAACATCCACTCCCTCTATGGCTTTTTTCTAATTTACTTTATAGATGAAGATGTTACTCTTTGGGATAACTTGTGCTTACTCATAGACACAGATTAAACTTTATAAATGTGGTACAGTCCTCGAACTTCTAGAAACTCTCACTTTGGATTGCTTGTCTCCCTCTTAGGGTAGACAGTACATCCATGCATGCATACACCGTAAGTAAATAGGATAGCTTTTCATCTAGTGAGCTAGTGTCACCTAAGCCTGTGGTAATTGTAGAATTACATCACTTTAAAACTCAAAAAGTAAATGGAATTTTTTTTTTCTTTCTTAGAGGAATAGTGTCTTACATTTTTGCAATCACTAAAAAAGCTATCTTAGGATGGAGCAAAATGGCGAATTAAATGCAAATGCTCCCACTTTGATGAGAATATTCCCTTCTAACAGAGTGTAGTTTCATAGCCTAGAGTCAAAACCCCCTTTGGAAGAAGTATTCATGTCTCTGGGATTCAAGCCAGCTTGGCATCAAAAATCCTTCCGTGTGGCTTTTCTCAGCTGCCAGCAGCTTTGGCTCCTTCGGAGAGAAGGAGAGAGGGAAAGAGGGAGGTAAGATGAGAGGAAAAGGGAGTGGAGGAAAAGGAGAGGGAGGCAGGCAAGGGGAAAGGAATAGAGAGAGGGAGAGAGGGAGGAAGGGAGACAGGGAGGGAGGGGAGAGAGAGATAAGAAAGGAGGAAAAGGGAATAGGGGAGAGGCGGAAGAGAGGGCAAGTGGGGGTAGAGAGGAGCCTGCAAGAGAAATGAGAATATGAACTTTTCTTTAACTGCTTTCTCCTAATTGCAGAGAAAGCTCGAGTTTGCCTTTGCTGATATTTTGTTCTTCCGAAACTCCATGAGGAAAGAGAATGAGAGGAAAGAGCATGTGAATACATTAAGTACACAGTGTCTGTAGATGAGTTTGTCCTGCAGTTTAGAATTGAAGTCGTGGAGATTACAGCTGCATCCCTACCAGCACTCTGTTGAAAGATGCTAGTTTATTGCCTCGTGACATTTAAGCAAACTAATGTACCATGCTTATCTCTGCATGTTTATCCCTCTGCCTCCATCCCACCAAGTTTCATTTCTCCTTGTCTATCTTCTTGTCAATCTTATGTTTTTCTATCATCTTTCCTAGTTCATGTTTGATGAGTCACAGGCCTAGCTATTTTCCTGTGCTCTCCCATAGCACCACATCTCTCCTTGCTCTATCTTTTATACGAGTAAACTAATGTTACATTATTTACCCTAGGTCCCAATAGATTATCATCCCTTTGAATGTCCTATTTAGTTTTAAATCTCAACACCGATGTAGATTGCATTAGGTACATTTGTTCATATATGCACGTGTGAGGTTGTTACTTTCTCAAGAAAGACATTATATTGTGTATGAATCAATAATGCCAGTATAAGATACTTGTAGTTTTGTCTGTAGAAATAGTAAATATTTTCTTTCTTTTTTCCCAATGCTCATCTATATCCCCTGGCCTTCAAAATTTCAGTAACTGCAGGCCTGACTTCCAGCTGAAAATGACTGCATTCCTTTGCCAGAGATTTATACTGACAACATGAGTCCATTTGGCCCATGTTGGAGGTATTTTAATAAAATTTCTTCTCCCACTCCTACTACAACTTTGCTATGGACTGAATCATGACCCCCTACAAATTCATATGCTAAAATCTAAACCCTCAGCACCTCCAAATGAGGACATATTTGGAGATAGAGCTGTTAGATATTGTCGTTGTTAGGTGCTGTCCAGTCATGTCCACCTCACAGCAACCCTTGTAGGGTTTTCAATGGCTGATTGTTTTGGGACTGCCTTGGGAGTGGATTGCCACGTCCTTCTCTCATTTTTGTGGGGCTGGGAATCGAACTCAGGGCCTCAGAGACTACAATGCGGCACTCTACCAACTGAGCTAAATCTCAGCTGTTAGAGTGGTGATTTAAACAATGTCTTTAGGAGCAAACATCATCTCTCATCCAGGCTCACCAGTGTCCTTGTAAGTAGAGGAAATTTGGACACCAGAGGCACACCAGACTGCAGCAGATGGATCATGTGGACACAGAGAGAAAGTGACCACCCCCAAGGCTATGAGCTACAGAAGTAATCAAACCTACTGACTCCATCTTGAACTTCCTTCCAGCCTCCAGAACTGTGAGAAAATAAACTTCTGTGAAGTTCTGCTGTGGGGGCTCTAGCTAACAAATACTGCCACTGCAAAATAATACTGCCACTGCCCTAACCTAGCATTGGCCAAGAGTGGACAACTAAATGCCCTGAGTCCCTCAGATCTTGAATGGAATACTCTGAACTATGAGTTCTACTTTATTTCCCAAGGGATTCAGTTTGGTTAGTGTGACAAAACACCTATATTCAAAGAAAACAGAAAACTTCCACAAATGGTGCAGACAAGTTTTTCTTTCCTTTTGTGAAATTCTCCTAACACATACAATTGTGGAAATTGACTCCCTCACTATCTCACAGTCACAGAATGTCATTTTATGAATGAAGTGAGAAAAAATAGATTTAGGGAGTGTTAATTCAGACCATTTTCATTATCATAAGAAATGGATTGAGTTTACAAAATTTACATTTAGTTATTTCTGTTATTAAAAATGTTTAGAGCAACAATAACACAGAATAAATATTTGAAAAAGAAACTTCAAAACTTTTTGACATAAGTAAAACATAATGCTATTATCTAACTAGAATACATGGCCACTGCAATTAAGCTCCTAATTTATCCCCAAGCTTAAAAATAGTAAAAGTAAAATAAGAAAAATTGTTATACAATTTTATAGAAAAACTTTGGTACTGTAAAATCATAAGTAGGGATTTTTTTACTGTAAGCAGTAAAATTATAAACTGCACATTATGTAGATTCAATGTTTTCCAAGCATGCTTTTATTTTATATTATAGTATAAGTATATAATGAAATATTATTCCACCTTAAAAATCAAGATACCTCTATTTGCAATAACATGAAACAATTTAGAGAATATTACACTAAGAGACATAAGACAGTCACAGAAAGAAAAATATTGCACTGTCTCACTTATATGTGGAAACTTTAAAAGTCAAATATGTAGACACAGAGCAGAACAGTAGTTCCACATGGCTTAATAGAAATTATAGTACTATTTGCTAAATCAGTGGTTTCAAATTAAACTTTTTGGTCTTAGGACTTAGCATTTTTAAAAACTGAGGACCTCAATGATCATTTATTTGCATAAGTTATATCATTATTTAATACAGAAGTAGTACCACACAGAGATAAGACACATTATATCAATGTCCCCAATTTATAGTAGTTTGACTTACAATTTTTTTACTTTATAATGGTGGGTCAAACCATATGCATTCAGTAGAATACAAGAAACTGCAGTTTACATTTTGAATTTCAACCATTTCCCAGGCTAACAGTATGTGGTATGATATTCTCTTTCAGGTCTTGGAAGGGGTTGTGAGCTATAGCTCCCAGTCAGCCACAAAATAAGAAAGGTAAACAACTAATACTCTGCAGTGTGCTGTATTCTAAGTTAGCATAGTCAGTAGGCTAGGTATATTAAATTCATTTATGAGTCCACAGCCATGTTAACCCCATTGTAAGCCAAGAAGCACTTGTACAAGCATGCTAGCACTCCCCATCAGAGTGATGTATGTAGTCTCTGGACTTCCCGTGGTATACCAGTGACAGAACTAGAATGAGAAAGGCCAACAGCGTCCTCATATTATGAAAGTAGCTCACATGAAATAGTTTTCATGAGTCCCTGGGGAATGAGTGAAGAGGAGCCTTACAGATGGCTGCACTACACTTTGAAAAATGCTGCATTTAACAGATCATTCTGACATTGGCTAACATTAGAGCAGTGTGAGCCAATGAGATGATTTAACACAGCTGCTTTGAAATCAGTCTTTCTGGGAGTCACCGCCTCACTCTACTGGGAACTTGTGGTGTAACCTCGAATTTCCAGTTATTCATGTTAGATAAGGGTAAAAAAGTACCTGCCTCTTAGCACCCACATTAGTACTAGAGGACTAGAACTGGCCATGTATTATGACTATTATAATAACAACAAAATATTTCATTAAAATTAAGCAGCACCTCTTATAGGCACATAATGCAATAATATAAGAAAGTTGGAGTGATGGTACTAGAGTCAAACAAATGGAGTTTTAAACAGAAATAGAGATAAGCAGGGATATTTTAGAACGATAAAAGTGTCAGTGAATCAGGAACATGTAATAATTGTAATCATGTGTACCTGAACCTAAAACAGAACCTGAAAATACTATGAAGCAGAAGCTAACAGAATTCAGCCACAGTAGTAGAGATTTAAATACCTCATTTTAGTGATGCATAGAAACCTAGAGAAATCAACAAAGAAATAGAAGAACTAGACCTAATATGCCTGCAGCGGTAGCCCTGTGGTATCCGATCCCGTCAGATCTCGGAAGCTAAGCAGGGTCGGGCCTGGTTAGTACCTGGATGGGAGACCTCCTGGGAAAACCAGGTGCTGTAGGCTTGGGAGAAGGACCTGGCAACCCCCTCCCAAAAATCAATCAGCCATTGAAAACCCTATGCACAGCAGAGAAGCACTGACAATAGTGTTTCCCCTGTTGTACAGAGGGTCGCTATGAGTCGGATACCGAACCGACGGCACCTAGCAACAACAGACCTAATATATCCATAGAATACTCCACTCAGTAACAGCAGAAAACACATTTTTCTCAACTATGTATGTGATGTTCTCTAAAATAGAACATATGGTAGGCTTTAAACAGGCTTCCATAAATTTAGAATTGAAATTGACATATATTCTCCTCTTACAATGGAATTAAATTAAAAAGAAATAATGAAAAGTAAAAAAAAATCCTTGTAAGGGGATAAAATATTTGCTAATCATATTTGATAAGAAACTTACATCTAGAAAATATAAAGAATACTTGCAACACAAAAATTAAAATAGACAATCCAATTTAAAATGGGCAAAGAAATTGAATTCAGACATCCTTCCAAGGAAGATATAAGCAAGTAAAAAGATGTTCAATATCGTTAGGCATCATAAAAATGCAAATCAAAACCACAAGGAGATCTGACTTCGTATGTACAAGGATGGTTATGATGAAAAGAACAGAAAAGCGTAGGAAAGATGACACACACCTGTAATCCCAGTGCCTCAGGAGGCTAGGGTAGGAGGATCACAAGTTCAAGGCCAGAGGAAGCCCAAGTAACTTAGAACAACCTTGTCTCAAAATAAAAACTAAAAAATGAGCTGGGGTCAGGTCAGTGGTAAAGAAGTTGCAAAACCTGAGTGAGAGCGTGGGTTCATCCCCTACATACTGCAAAAGAGAGAAGTGGGGAAGGGAGAGAGGGGGAAGGAGAGGGGGCGAAGTAGAGGCAGAGAGAATGAGGGAAGGAAGGAAGGAAGGAAGGAAGAAGGGAGGGACGGAGGGAGGGAGGGAGGGGGAGGGGGAGGAGGGAGGAAGGAAAAGAAAAGGAAGGAAGGAAAGGACAGAGGGAGGGAGGAAGGAAAGGAGGGAGGGAAGGAAAAGAAAAGGAAAGGAAGAAAGGGAGAAAGAGAGGAAGAGAGAAAGAGAAAGAAAGAGAAAGAAAAACAGACAATAGCAAGTGATAAGGATTGGAGAAGCTGGAACACTCATATTACTGATGGGAATGTTAAATTATGTAGTTACTTTGGAAAATAGCCTGGCAGTTCCTCAAAAGTTTAACTACAAAATTATAATATCATCTAGTTATTCTATTCTTGGACACGTATCCAAGAAAAATGAAAAGATACACCCCCACAAAAATTATAAATGAATGTTCAAAGCAGAACTATTCATGATAACTAAAACATAGAAATAACTCCAATGTACATAAACAGATAAATGAATGCTTAAAATGTGGTATATCCACACAATGGAATACTGTTTGGCCACTGGAAGAAATGAAATGCTGACATACCCGAACAAACCTGGAATACAGGCTAAGTGAAAGAGCCCAGGAATTAAGGCCAGTTGTTTCACCATTATGGTTAATGGAATGTCCAGAACAGGCAATTTTATAGAGCCAGAAAGTAGATTAATGGTTATCAGGAGCCAGGCTGCGAGTTGGTGAAGGTGGATGGGCAGTGACTGACTGCTGATGGATACAAAATTTCTTTTGTCATCATGAAAATATTCTAAGATTAGTTTCTGGTAATGGTTGTGCAATGCTGAATATACCCAAAATCCTTGGATTTTACACTTCAGTTGGGTGAATTGTACATGTGAATTATATCTCAATAAAGCCAAAGAAAAGATCATTTTAATTTCTTCAAGAAATGGAGCAGACTCAAATGAGATTTCAGTTTTCTGTGACGTAAATCACAGACAATATGACAAAACCTCATTAGATGCTAAAATTTCTTATTGTAGAAAATACACAAGGCTCAATCGTTCAGGAAAATTCTGCCTACGTGTCTCTCTGCTCTAGCTTCTTTCTTTCCTGTACTTGAAAATCAGTAATATAAATGCTGAACAATGAAGTTTTATGAAATAAATTATAGAGACGAAATCACACAATTCCTAAATGTACTAGAATCTCAAAATATCATAAAATAAGATATACAGTATACAAGTCTGCCAGATGAGAATCATTTGTATGTAACCAAGTCTCTTCATGTGACAACGGCAATGTTAACCTAAAGACTATGCTCACATTTTTAGATTCTGGATTGCCTTTTCTTTTACTGTGACAAAATAGTCATGACAAAATTTACTACTTTACTTGTTTTTAAGTGCATAATTCAATGGCATTAAGTACATTCTATTTTTATTTCTGGACTACATTTTACAAGGAGTTTAATACAGTCTTGGAGGCACTGTAAAGATAGTAATGTGCCTCTGCTAACTATGGGTCTTTGTCTAGGACCAATTTTATTTCTATCTTTTGTCTAAGATTATTAATAGTGTCCCCTTTTCATTCCATGAACTGTCCTAATTTTGAGGATGAATAATACCTTCACCAAAAATCAACTTCTACTAATCTCCTATCTTCTTTCCTCCTGCCATTTTTTCATCCTGTCTCCAGGCTTTCCACATCACCACACATCACTGAGGTCCCTGCTTGGGTTACATAGCCTTTGCTGCCCCTTTTAAACTCTGAAAAATCTAATTCCTCCTGTCTGTATCACCACTCCTTTTTAAAGTATGTAAATCTGAGGCAATTCGATCTTTTCCATCATGCTGGCCAGTCCTCCAGGATTTTAGATTTAGACTTGTGCAAAAAAAAGAAAAAGAAAAAAAAAAGAAAAAGAAAAAAGAAAAGAAAAACATTTTGGATTCTATGTATAGAGTGTGTGGCACACAGAACCCACTCTGTCTGTTGAATGAATATTTAATATTTACGGCATATACAACATCTAATTCAAAAGGCATTAACAGGATGGTGAGTATCTAACTACATTTATCAGAGAAGACCATTTCTGTACAATGTTGGAGTATCTCATAAAATGGCCACATGTCCATGCAAACAGACTCAAACAAAGCAAGGAAACCTCCCTTCCCTACGGCTACTCAATAAATAAGTAAATAAACCACACTCAGAGAGCTTGTCAAAGTATTACTTCCCACAGAAGAATTTTGCTCTTCTCTTTCATTTATAGGGAAGTATAGAGGTTTTTGACTCAATTGAGCATAGATAAATGACCCATGATGTGAAATTTCCCAACAGTTCAGTAACACATTTAACTCAAAGTGACACCTGCTTACAGTTGTCTTTAAGCACTTTGGAGGTGATATATGTCTCTTTGAAATGATGGGTGATGAGGAAGCAGGCCTGCATGAGAGACCTGTGCCCCATCTCCCCCAGGAAAGAGGGGAGGAAATCCTCTTTAAATTGCTCACAGCAAATTCAGATTGTGAGACTTAATAGATGCATTTTCCAATATATTTTACAGTTATGACCATTATGTTAACTATAATATGAAGCTTTTTTGTATCCTGTATAATACTCCTTTATTTCTCTCATATCTGTAAAAGGTCTTATTGATTTTTCTCTACAAAACATCAAGAGTAGAACTTTTTTGCTTATTGCTTAAAATGCTTCCATAATCCACAGAACAATTTATCTGAAACAAAATTGTTTTGCATGATTTTAAAATCATATGCCATGAGAAAGAAATCTTTACCTTATTTTTGTTAGGGCTGGGGTTTAGCTCGGTTGGGAAAGTGCTGCTCTGCACTCTCTGGGGCCCTGAGTTCCATCTCTAGCACTGCAAAAAAATAGAAGGATGTGGCAATCCACTCCCGAAGCAACTGTGAAACAATCAACTCGACCTAACAACAATTTTTGTTAAACTCAATAATCACAAAATTAGTAATAAGCAATCCTAAGAGAGGCTGATGATCATGTTTACTACTCTGGTTTTAAAAAGATGAAAGAGGATAAACTGCCTACTCTCTGATTCATTTTCTACCTTTCTGGAACCATGCTATATATTTTATTGTAACAACATGTGTTCTTTGATAGACATTGAGAACAAAGAATTTTCCTATTTTATCTGAACACATTCTTTTAGACATATTTATAACCCTTCAGGATACAGTAAATGACTGAAAAATATTTTTAACTACTCTCTATAAACTTGTTTTATTCAACCATATTTTTTGAGTTTGGTAATGACTGAGAGAAATTACAGTACATTTGTTGTTAGGTGCCATCAAGTTGTGTCCAACTCATAGCAACGCTCATTGGGTTTTCAATGGCTGATTGTTTCAGGATGGTTTTGGGAGTGAACTGTCACATCCTTCTCTCATTTTTGCAGTGCTGGGGATTGAATCCAGGTCCTCAGGAATTACAGAGCAGTGCTCTACCAACTGAGCTAAACTCCAGCAAAGTATGGCATAAACTACTAGTGTATTCATCCACTAAGTCAAATATACTCAAACAGTTATATCCATGTTGGAAGTATGCACAAAGTTTTTGGGGAAATATAGGATGGAACCAAGTAAAAGACGACCAAACAATGCCATCTGGAATTTACTGCTTGCTGAATTCCTGAACCAGACTGCTGGTGGCCCAAAGAGATCAGATCTTTTCCTACAGACTTGATTTTTAATCAACATTGGTCTGAAATTTTCCATAGATATAGCTTGAATTTACACATGTGGAAAAGCACATGTGTCTATGTGTGCTTGCACACACACACAATCAAAAGCAGGGGCAAAGAATAATGAACTGATATTAGATGCTCGGAGATGATGCTTCTGATGTCTCTGAATTTCATATTCCAATTGGTTGCCACCTCAGGTTATCTGAAGAGACCATCAATTCTGAACCAATCTTAGCCTCTCTTTCAATGGGCTCAGTAAAATGAGAAAATGAATCTGAGTTTGTATTCAATTGTTAATCTAGTCAACAGGAAATATTCCACGTGATTTTAAAGTATATTAATTGGTCCATAAATTATTAATGGGATATACCAAATAATAATAATAACTTTAACGTTTAGTTTCCAAAAATCCTATTACTGGACAGAAGCTGAGGTTCAGTGGTAGAGCATTTGCCAATCATGCATGAGGCTTTGGGTTCAATCTCTAGCACTGCAAAAAAATAAAAATCACATTACTGGTGATAGTATTTGTGTTACTGTTCTGAGGGTATTATGAGCCTTGTCAGTGAGTGGGGATGTGTGTTAAAAGCAAATGTAAAATTTAATAGAAATTTTAAGGGTCAAGATTTCAGTGAGTATGGAACACACGGATTTTATATTTAATAACAGTTTTCTGAATTTGAATTGAAATAACAGTATATACTTTTAACATATTTGTATTGATGTATTGCCTAGCTGCCCACTGTGCCCAAGCATAGAACTATAATCAACCCAGTAACCATGACAATCTTAGTACCCTGATAAAGTCTTTAAAACACTACATTCTACTGAAAGGAACTACTCCTGGAGAATGGCTGACTCATGGATGGGCACAAGATAACTTATGGTAAACCTATAACACCTTGTCATACCACAAAACAATAAAGGTATTGATGATGTATGTTGTTATTAGGTGCTATGGAGTTGTGTCCGACTCATAGTGACCCTCAGGGTTTACAATGGCTGATTGTTTCAGGATTGCCTTGGGAGTGGATTGCCACATCCTCCTCCCATTGTTGCCATGCTGGGAATCGAACCTGGAACCTCAGAGACTGCAGCACAGTGCTCTACCAACTGAGCTAAATCCCAGCCCCATTGATGATGTATATGCATTACCAAAAGGACTCAGGAGCCAACTTGAATATAATCCCACTGGTCAAACATTGGACAGTCTGAATGTCAACAATGATAATAACTGCAGAGGACTGGAATACACATACATATATATTGATCAGTTAATAATAACAATATAGAAAAATCTCATGGCTACTGGGCTTTGTGGCACACACATATAATGCAAGTGACTTGGGAGGCTGCGGCAGGAGGATCACGATTTTGAGGCCAGAGGTAGCCTGCATAACTTATCAAGATCCTGTCTCAAAATAAAAAATGGGCTATGGGTGCAGGTTAGTGGTGGAGCACTTGCCTAGCGTGCACAATGCCCTTGGTTCCACTCCCCAGTGATTGAGGGGAAAAAAATTACTCATTGCTAATCTTTGTAGCCTGATGGGAACCAATTCATCATTTTGAAAAAATGGTAAGTAAAAAGAAAAAAAAATAAATCCAGGCATTTATTACACTTTTCCTACTTCAACATAAGTGAAGTTAGTAAGGGAAAGTTTCTCTCAACTGCTTTAGCATAAAGGTTACTCCAGATCCATGTTACAAAAACAGTATCAAGAT
Source organism: Pedetes capensis (assembly GCA_007922755.1). Lineage (NCBI taxonomy): Eukaryota > Metazoa > Chordata > Mammalia > Rodentia > Pedetidae > Pedetes > Pedetes capensis. Next base: position 5,371 of record VMDO01029761.1, on the reverse strand, counting down.
GTGAAAGGATCAATTTATCTTAAGTAAATTACTTTCCATAGATAAGCCCAACAATGTTTAGAGTAAGACAATACAATGTAGACACTCAACAATCACTAGAATCCAATAGGATATTAATGAACATTCCAAGAAACATCTGATCCAAATGGTGGAACCCAAAATGTAACTAATAGGCAGGAGAAAAATCAGTCAACTAAAGCAAATCCAGAAATGAGAATGATAATGGAATGAACACACAAGAACTTAATATATGTAATGAGAGAAACAAAGGTTGATAACTTACTTCATAATAGTAAGAAACTGAAAACGACTCAACTGTTCTCCAAGAGCTGAATAAAATAATTGTGACACATTAGTTCACCTGAATTCTACTCAATGACAAAATAAACAATTGAGAAGGATAAATTATAAACACATCATACTGAGTGAAAGAAGCCACATATGAGAATATACACCTACTTATATTCTAGAAAAGACTAACTTCAGCCATAATGCATAGTTCCCTTCTCTGCAGAATTCTGCCCTGCAACATTTACCTGCCTCAGACTTCCTAAAGAGAAATCCTTGCCACTTCATTCCAGCACACTATGTGTGACACTCAGGATCTCTCCTCAACACGGGTTTATGATGTGCCTGCAGAATAAAATTGGTGTGACTATGGGCTCACGTTGCTCATTTCCTTTCTCTCAGAGATCACAATGCTGTGATACTTTTTTCCAGTACCTGAAAAAAGTGATTTCATATCCTTTGCCCAAAATTTCACATAGGAGGAGAAGTACAATCCCTGTCAGCAAATGGCCACAGGCAGAAATTATCTATAGGAACTTTTCTTATGCCTCCCTCCTTCCAGGTCTGAGCCTCTTCATCACCACTGAAACCATAATTAATGCAACATAATGATATAACTACTACAACTTTACCTTTGCTAACTTCTTAAATGATTTTTCACTTTTATTAACATCGCTTCTCAATATTTAAGGAAAATGGTGGTCATGTTCTAAAATTAATTGAGCCATAAATATATAGTGAGCCATAAAATATATGGCATGTTAGAAAATAAAGACATTAACCTTTAAAAAATATTTTGACTCTCTAAAATCAATCTCAGTGGTATAATCAATACAAACAAATAGTAAGACTATAAACAAACACAGAAAGTGAGTAACACAGAAGAATACGGAAGAGTGTGCGTTGATTTCAAGGCTCCAAAATTTAATGGAATAAATGAGAAATTTCTAGTGGTTAAATATAATTCAGATTCTGTTTTGCTCCACTGCAGTTAAAGTTCTTTGATTATAAACAATGGATCTGGGTAACTTGCAGGAAATTCAGTTTACTGGAAGAATAATAAGTATCTTATATTGTGACAAGAAAGTAGGTCCAGGAATGGGCAGGAACTTAGTCTCCTTAATATACTAAAGAGATAACTCAACTGTTAAATTAAATGAGCTCCAATCATTTTCACTATTTTTCTTAGACAGCTCAAGGTTTATTTATATTTCAACAAGCAACCATCATTAGACATATCTTCAGGAGACCTGTTGTTAGGGCCTGTCAAGTGGGGTCTGACTGATAGCAACCCTATGTACAACAGAATGAAACCCTCCCCAACATTGTGCCATGTACACAATCATTTTATGTTTAAGCTCACTGTTTCAGCCACTGTGTCAATCCATAAAGTTCAGGGTCTTCCCTTTTTTAATAGCCTAGCCTCTCTCCCAAACATGACATCCCCCACTAGGGATTTGTCTCCCCTGACAACACGTCCAAAAATCATAAGACACAGTCTAGCCATCCTTGTTTCCAAGGAGCACTCTGGTTACATTTATTCTAGGATGGGTCTGTTGGTTATTTTAGCAGTCCATTGCATATTCAATATTTGCTTCTAGTACCATAAATCAAAAGCATAAATTCTTATCTCTTATTGACTGTCCAGCTTTCCTAAGCACATGACACAACTGGAAATACCATGGCATGAGTCAGGCACACCTTCATCTTCAATATGACATCCTTACTTTTCAACACTTTTTTTGTAGTACTGAAGGTTGAACCCAGGGCCTCAAGCTTGCATGCTTTGCAAGTGCTGTACCATTGAGCTGCACCCTCAGCCCATTGTTTTACTTTTTGAGACAGGGTCTTGCTAACTTATGCAGACTGCCTCTGGTCTCAAACTTGCAATCCTTGTCTTCCCCCTCCCCAGTTGCTGGGATTACAGGCAGCTGCCTCCGCACCCAGCTTTTTCAACACTTTGAAAAAGTCTTTTCCAATAGCTTTTCCTGATGCAATGCATCTTTTGATTTCTTGGCCACTGCTTCCATACATTGCAATTGTTAATGGATGTTTACAATTTTTTCTTGTTATTTTAAGTCATGCCATGTCAGCACGTGGAGGTCCCTGGGGCCTCCATTTTAACCATTAAGGTCAACTCACTTTGAGGAAGTAAATCTTCCAAGTCATCTTTTGAATGCCTTCCAACATATGGGGCTCATTTTTCAGCACTGTATCTGACAGTGCTTCTCTGTTATCTGCAAGGTTTTCAATGGCTAATTGTTTCAGGAAGGCTGGGGTTTAGCTCAGTAGGTAAAGTGCTAGTCTGTCTGCTCTGAGGCCCCAGGTTCAATCCCCAGCACCTCATAAAACAGGAGACAGACCTGGCAGCCCACTCCCAAAACAATCCAAAAACAATCAGCCATGGAAAACACTATTCAGCAGAGAAGCACTGACAGTGCCAGCATGGCACAATGACAAAGAATGATTTGTTCTGTTGTATATGGTTGGTTGGTTGGTTGGTTGGTTAGGTGCCGTCGAGTCAGTATCCGACTCATAGTGACCCTCATAGGGTGTTCAATGGCTGACTATTTCGGAATTGCCTTGGGGCTGCATTGCCAGGTTCTTCTCCCATTTTTGCGGTACTGGGAATTGAACTCGGGACCTCAGAGACTGCAGTGCAGCGCGCTACCAACTGAGCTAAATCCCAGCCCCTCTGTTGTATATAGTCACTGTTAGTCAGACCTGACACGAGGGCCCCTAACAACAAAAATAATAATTGTTTCGGGAATGAGCTGCTCTGTCCTTCTCCCTAGTCTTCCTTAGTCTGGAAGTTCAGCTAAAACCTGTCAACCATTGGTGACCCTGCTGGTATCTGTAATACCAGTGGCATAGTTTTCAACCCCATAGCAATAGGCAAGCTCCCACAGTATGGCAAACTAGTGCATTTTTATTTAAGGCTCATATTCTACTCAATGATGAAGAGAATCTCCTCATAGAAGATTTTTTTGTTGTGGTTACTAAGATATGATATGGGATAGACCAAAGATGACCAATTATTGTAGTGTATTTTCTTGTCTGAATTACACACCTTCTTTTGATAAAAGAATGTCAATTCTTAAAGAGAGTTGACATTGTTCCCAGCACTAAATTATGAAATGACTCATGATATAAAATCCTACCTAAAAGATTGTATGACATGATAAACAGAAGTAGTTTCAAAATGATTAATTCTTACAACAACATATCAATGATATGAAATCAAAATCAAGTAAAGGGGTTTCCTAATTATCTTAGCTAATAGCTAATATTGTCCATTCATCTCATTTAATGGATTTATAGAATTTAAATATATTTAAATTGTGTATAGTTAGTGCTTCTCTTAGACCCCTGTGGCTAGTTAAGGCAGAAGCATTCTTTTTATATACATGACAACTTTGAATAAAATGTTAAACTATCACTAAATATGTAGAAACAAGAACAAATGTTTCATTATCATAATGTATCACATAAATATGTGCACCTTTATTTCTTCACATCAATTCCATAATAGCACATCATTACTCAGCATCTTCTTGTGTAGTAAGTAAAAGAACAATTTGGAAACTTTAGTTCCATAGAGAGGGTATTTTTTAATTTCTAAGGCTAAAAGAAACTATATGAATATAAAGCTTATAAATCTATATGGTCTTTTCAGTGACTCCATTATGATTTTGTTTACTTTCTTTGGTAGAATATTAGGAAATAAGGTAAGGAATCTCTCCTTAGAATTTTCCCAGGTAACTCTAGCAAATTATAAATACTCTTCCTGTCTCTTGTTCCCAACAGTCTTTCATAGTTGTATCTCTGCCCAGTCAGAATGAATGCAGCTAGTGACAACCAAGCAAAGAGAAGAATTAATAAAGTGGGTATTTGTAAGTAGACCCAGAAAAGATGAAAGAATAATATCTATGAAAACAAGTATTATGCTCCATTCTTTATTTTTCCAACTCTGTTGTTAGGTACTGTTGGGTCAGGTCCAACTCATAGCAACCTTATAACAGGAGAATGAAATACTCCCCAACACGGTGCCATTCTCAGCACTACTATCAGTGCTTCTCTGCTATTCATAGGGGTTTCGAAGACTGTTTTGGGAGTGGGCTGCCACATCTTTCTTCCAAGCCTACAGCACCTAGTTGTCCTAGGCAGTCTCCCATCCAAGGACTAACCAGGCCCAATCCTGTTTAGCTTCCAAGATCAGATGGGATCAGCTGCCAGGGTGGTATAGACTTATGGACTATATTCTGATAGAAATTCTGGAAGTCTGTTTGACTGGAATTTGCTCTAGAAACAGCATCATATGGTATAGTAGCTGTATGTACAGAGGGGACAAGCAACAGGATTGAACACTATGAATTATGAAGGGAACACTATGAAGGGAACAAATGGGCATTAACTGTATCATTCCAGCAGAAGCACTGCTAATACCTTACCTGAAGGAGGATGTGCAAAGGAAATGGCAGGCCAATTACACTGATTATACTGGCTCTAAATTTGTGTGGCTAACTTCACACCTCAGTGATGCTGTAATTATGTTTCCAAGAAATGCTATATGTAGGCAACCTCATTCTTATTTCAATCTACCATTTATTTCCTGTCATTTTAACATGCACTGTTGTGAGTAGAAATATATACTACACCACATAATGGGGTATTCCAGCCAAACTCCCATTAAAGCACAGAATTTTTTAAAAATCCTTTTACACATTTTCTATCTGTACAAGCGCAGTCTTTTTCAAATCAATCTCTGCTAATGGATGCTGCTACAAATATAACTTTTTAACGCATAAATCTGACCTTGAGATTTAGGGTGAAACTATGTGATAATGATAAGGGATGTTCTGCCCATAATTATGCCATCAGATCATATGCTTTTTACTATCTCTGAACTTATAATTAGAGAATTAGGGGAAATTTGTGGGTATGTCAATGCCAGGAAGATATTACATATTTAACTTTTTCACTTGTTTATTGTTTGTGTTCATGTCGCTTAAAGATAGTCATTTTACATATGTGAACATAGAAAGTGACTGGTTGAATACTTTTTTGATGAAACAGATTTCAT
>VMDO01029760.1:0-22209 GCA_007922755.1 Pedetes capensis | reverse complement strand
AGATGGAGGCAGGAGGATCGCAAGTTTGAGAACAGAGGCAGTCTGCGTAATTTAGCGAGACCCTGTCTCAAAAAGTAAAAAAATGGGCTGGGGGTGCAGCTCAGTGGTCCCCCACTTGCAGAGCATGCAAGCGCAAGGCCCTGGGTTCAACCCCAGTACTGCAAAAAAAAAAAAAGAAAAAAAAATTAAATTAAAAAAAAAATAATAATAATCCTTCCCTGGAGCCAGGAACAGTGGCGCATGCCTGTAATCCCAGCGGCTCGGGAGGCAGAGGCAGGAGGATCGAAGTTCGACACCAGAGGCAGTCTGTGTAACTTAGGGAGACCCTGTCTCAAAAATTAAAAAACTGGGCTGGGATGCAGCTCAATGGTCCAGCACTTGCAGAGCATGCAAGCAGCGGGCGAGGCCGTGGGTTCAGCCCCCAGTACCGCAAAAAACAAAACAAACAAACAAAAAAACAAACAGAAACAAAAATAATCCTTCCCTGAAAGACTGAGAGCTGGGGTTGGTGATGTCTCAGGGTCCCTCTGTCCAGGTAGTCCTGGGATTTCTTGGCTAAGGTAACCCTTAGATGCATTAAGGAGATCCTGTGAGAATTTGGTAAATGGGCTGGTCCATGCATTAGGACTCCTGAGCTCCAATCCTGTGTCTGCTACTGGGGCCCTGTGACCCTAAGTGATTCTACTTCCTCTCCCCTCACGCGGGACTGTGACGACAGGAATCTCACCTTGGTAGTGTTTTAGGATCCAGTGGGGTACATGAGTTTGGCACAGTGCCTGATAAAATAATACCCGTTCTTACTTGCGATTGTGCGTCAACACACAGCTTTCCATCTTTGACACGTAAGACTGAAGGTGGAATGTTTCACCTCCTTAGCGTGCTGTCTGGTGCACACATTTCTCTAAATCCTTCAAAACCTTGCTGAGGCGGGCACAGTGGCACACCTGTTATCCCAGCAGCTCAGGAGGAGGAGGAAGGAGGATCCCAAGTTCGAGACCAGAGGCAGCCTGCGTAATTTAGCAAGACCCTGTCTCAAAAAGTGAAATAAATAAATAAATAAATTAATTAATTAATTAATTTAAAAAAATAAAATAAAATGGGCTGGGGGTGCAGCTCAGTGGTCCAGCACTTGCAAAGCATCCAGGCACAAGGCCCTGGGTTCAACCCCCAGTACAAAAAAAACCCTTACTGAATCTTCAGGTCCTATCTGCTGCGGTAGAGAGCTGCTGTAGATTGTTCTCCTTTGTAATGACCCCCCATTTGCCTCTTTGTACCTCCTAAGAGGGGGAGACTCCCTGTTCTCGGTGGTGAGTTGATTGGGGAAGTGTTCACGCAGCCATTAACTTTCCCCTGGAAACCTCTTCCTCCCTAGCACATCCCCTGTCAAGCGGAAGAGGTGATGCTTTGTCTCCCTGCAGGCTGCTTTCCCAGTGCCTTGGACATTTTCTTTCCCCCTGTGGATCTCTTTGGGCTGGGATTTAGCTCAGTTGGTAGAGCACCGCTCTACAGTCTCTGAGGTCTAGAGTTTGATTCCCAGCACCACAAAAATGGGAGAAGGACGTGGCAATCCACTCCCAAGGCAATCCCGAAACAATCAGCCATTGAAAACCCTATGAGGGTCACTATGAGTTGGACACAACTCGACGGCACCTAACAGCAACAACAACATGGATCTCTTCATCTCCATTAGTAAAAAAGTGTGTTTTGCAATGTTCTTCTTCCTAGCAAGTATCATTTAGTTTTTTTTGTTTGTTTGTTTGTTTTTTTTTTTGCGGTGTTAGGGATTGAACCCTGGGCCTTACATATGCTAGGCATGTGCTCTGCCATGAGCTACATCCCAGCTCATTTTGGTGCTTTTTTAAATAAGAACTTTTTCCCCCCAATTTATAAACTTGTCCACAGCAGTACAGGAAGCAGCACAAAGGAGATAGATGGAAGGATGCATTTATCAATCCTGATGTGTTTGTTCCAATAATGGGACAGTAAACAAGACGGGGAATGAAGTCAGGAGTGGCAGGTGCTGGGGGTTTGGGAGGCCATAGGTAAAATCCAGAGCCCACTTGTGTGTTCACCGACTGCACACTGCAATGAAGCTAATCTCTCTCTGCGTCTTTAGCAGTGGACAGAGACAGCCACGCTGCCGTTCGGTGTCATGATTTCGTTATTTACTCCCGCAGTGATTGCAAAAAAGACAGAGGTGTTTATGCCACGCTCCAGCTGGAGAACGTCTTCAATATCAGCAAATATCTCAACATTCATGAGGTGAGTCAGTAGAGCCAGTGGAAGACCTGACGTTGCTTTCTCAAATCCAGTTGTCTTTCTTTTTGTTAAAGTCAATATGAAACCCATGTGAGATAAACCATTTTAGAGTGGCGTTTAGTATATTTACAAAATTGTGCAATCCTCACCTTTATCTAATCTTAAAACATTTTCTCACCCCCAATCAGTTGTCTTTCCTGGGACGAGTTTTTCTAGTAGATTATGTAAGGCCCTCCAAAGGGGCCTCACTTAGGATGTGCCCAGGCAAAGATTTCATTTCTATAGGACTAAGCCCTGCTTCGAGGGGCTGGGATTTAGCTCAGTTGGTAGAGCGCCACTCTGTAGTCTCTGAGGTCCCGAGTTCGATTCCCAGCACCGCAAAATGGGAGAAGGACGTGGCAACCCACTCCCAAGGCAATTCCGAAACAGTCAGCCACTGAAAACCCTATGAGGGTGGCTATGAGTCAGACTCGACTTGATGGCACCTAACAACAACAACAAGACCTGCTTGCTGCTCCGAGACCATCCTCCCTATTCTACCAGGTCCTGGGATTGGAATTAGCCACAGAGAACAGCCCACACCACCCTCCTTCCTTTATGAATCATACTGTGGCCTCAGGACTGCAGGGTAGGGCACAGGGAAAATGGCCCATGCCACGATGGGCAAAGGAGTCGATGGAATCTAGTCAGGATTTGGTCACAAAAGTATGTTTTATTTATGGACACATAAGGAATATTTGTTGTTGTTGTTGTTGTTAGGTGTTGCCCAGTCAGTGTCCGACTCATAGCAACCCTACCTACAACAGGCGAAACACTATTGTCCGTGCTTCTCTGCTGTTCATAGGGTTTTCAATGGCAGATTGAGTTTTGGGAGCGGGTTGCCAGGTCCTTCTCTCATAAGTAGTATTGAGGGAAGGTAACCAATGCATAATTCACATACAGCTTTCACGTAAAACCTCTTCACATTTGAAAACTGCCTAGCTGTCACAGCCCCATGGTTCCTCCAATGGCTTTCCATAATGCCTTACTGAGAGTGTGACCGGGACACCCAGGCACCCCATAGCTGGATGACTGGATGTTCGGACAACCTCAGATCAGCAACCGCATCCTGCGACCTTTGCCCAAGTAGCTAGGCACTGCTTCTCACGAGATACCTGCTGTGTCCCTTCCCTGGAATGCCCGCCTACGCTGTCCCTTTCGGCATTTCTATTCGTGCAGGCTGGGTGCTCAGAAGCCAGGTCTTCTCTACCATCTCCCCAGGACCCTTCCTTTGAGCCCTCTCTCTCTGGTGTCCTGACGGAGTTCCTGTGCCTCTTTTATGACACAACCCCTTCCCTGTGAGGTCTTCCAGGCTGGGGATGGAATCCTATGTTGCTTTGTATCCCACCTGCCATGGGAAGGAAGGAAGAAATGCCAGGCACGTGTGTGCATATGAATCTTCCTTTTGCCCTGTATGGTTTTCTTGCTCTTGACTGCATTAAGTCTGTGACGTTCTTGGAGAATAATGGATTTCTTTGTAACTTTTGTTCCGTGCAGCACACTGGAAATATAATGCGTGAGCTGGAAAATGTGAACGTGACTCTTGATAACCTGGTGTTGCTGGACGAAGAAGGAAGAAGAAACCTTCGGGACTTCGCTGCTTGTGGGATAGACAGAATAGATTACGCCACCTACTTGGCTCAGGTATGGCCCAACTGTGCAAGCGTGGCTTTTTGGGAAAAATTAGAATATGAAATGTGTGTATTTCTTTTTACTTAGGTTTTTTTTTTTTTTTTTTTTTTGCGGTACTGGGGGTTGAACCCAGACCCTCGCGCTTGCATGCTCTGCAAGTGCTGGACCACTGAGCTGCACCCCCAGCCCCTTTTTTTACTTTTTGGGGACAGGGTCTTGCTAAGTTACGCAGACTGCCCCTGGTCTCAAACTTGTGATCCTCCTGCCTCCTCCTCCCAAGCTGGTGGAATTTCAGGCATGTGCCACCACGCCCGGCTCTAGTTTTTGTTTGTTAATCAGAATAGATTCTTGTAACTAAAGTTAATCATTTTGAAGTGATTAATTTAGTATATTCATAGTGTTATACAATTACTACCTCCATGTAGTTCAAATACGTTTTCATCACCGCAAAAAAATCGCTGTACCCATTGGCATTGCTCCCCATTCTCCCGGACTCCTGGCGACCATCAATCTATTGTTTTTTCTTCTGAAGTTACCTCTTCTGGCTATTTCATATAAGTAGGATCGTATACTCCATGACCTTGTATGTCTAGCTTCTTTCGATTAACATGTTTTTTAGGATCATGCATGTTATAGCTTGAATCAGTATTTCATTCTTTATTATGATTAAATAATATGGTTGAGTGAAAACACTATTTGTAAATAAAAATGCAGGTGCCGCTTTTGTGGGAATTTCTAGCCTTACTTTTCTTACTTTATGATTGTGGATCCCTGTTCATCTGTTGCCTATTAGATGCCGTTAAGGTTGAAAAATCCCACGTCTCTAACCCAGATTTCTTTCCCTCTTTTGTAGACTGATAAGTCACCTACAAAAGGGGATCTGAGGACATTTTTGTTTACTCTAGAAACACAAGCAAACCATTTGGTGAGTTGGAATAGTTTGGTTAGACGCTGCAGTCGTGTAGATGCCAGATGTGAATAGCATTGTTTGGGAGGCTAACGAAGAGGTTCCTGTCATGAGTTCGACCTGGTTTCCTAGCACCTCTGTGGGGCACATTAGAAGTTCCTATCAGCAGCTGTTGCCATGTGCCCCAAATGTCTAAGAGCATATGAATATTTCCAGGGCCCTTGCTGCTTTAACTCTGCCTTCATCCCAATCAACCACCCCCTCTACCTCGAACATATGCACAGATGCGTGTGCACGCACATGGACACACACACACACACTCATTTTTCTTGCAGCGTAGGGAGTAACCACTGAAGATGTGTAAGAAAAATCGATATGGTGCTTTGCATCACCAATAGCACGTGGGTCAGGAGGGCAGGGGCCCCATCAGAACACACAGGATTTCCCTTCATTGGCTCCGGCTCCTTTGCTGGTGGGTGACTGCATGGACTTAACTGTCCCTTCCAAGAAGTGGCAGACCCTGGTGACAGGGGACCTGGTTCTGCAGAAAGCCCTGGGCTTAGATCCCCACTCAGCCTCTTCCTAACACTCAGAGGTTGAGCATGGTATTTCACCCTCTCCGTGCCTTCATTTCCCCTTCTGCAAAATGGGGGCAATAGTACCTACATTATGTAGTTACTAAATGCCATTGAAGTGTGGGTTAAATAAATAGTTGCCAGTTAAGCCTTGCTTTTCTTATTTGTAAGATGATGTTGTTAGATGCCGTTGAGTCAGTGTCCGACTCATAGCACCCCTATGCACAACAGGTGAAACACTATTGTCAGTGCTTTTCTGCTATTCATGGGGTTTTCAATGGTTGACTATTTTTTGGGAGGGGGTTTCCGGGTCCTTCTCCCAAGCCTACAGCACCTGGTGTTCCCAGGTGGTCTCCCATCCAAGTACTAACCAGGCCCAACCCTGCTTAGCTTCCAAGATCTGATGGGATCGGATGCCACAGTGGTACGGCCGCAGGCATTTGTAAAATTGGGAAAATGATATCAGCTGTATCCCACAGGGAGCCAGGGAAAGGGAGACCATAGTCTGAGATGCTCAGGAAGGGACCGTGTGTATAAGGAATTGCCCAGAGTCCATGGTTCTGTGGTTTGAAGATGTCTGGGCACCATCCCTCCTGCACAGCCCCTGGGCCTAGCCATGCCATCATTGTCCAGGGGAGACCCCATGCTTAATGTTGTGTCCACTGGGGCCCTGGTGGTCAGAGAGTGTGCTTCAGAGTCTGCAGATACGGTGTTGATCTTTATTGACTTTCTTCTCTTTGTAGCCCCAAGGAAACTTGAAACAGAGCTTGAAAAGAGATGCACAAACCCTCAGAACGATCCACCAGCAGCAAGTCCTTCCTATGGAACAATCGCTGGTAACAGCCGACAACCTGTGGTGTCTCACTGTGGCCTGAGCAAAATTGGTTGCCCCTAGCTGGCTTTCGTTTAGCCTGGAGACATCCCCTCGCCTCGCGGGGGTCCTGTCTGCTCAGAGCCTGCACTGGGCTTTAGAGAACACAAAACTTAAACCGCAGCCTATTCTCATGTGCTCTCCTTTTTCCGTGTGAGTGCGAGTCTTGAGCCCCCATCCTGCCCACTCCCCACCTTGCCCTTGTTCCCGCTGCCACTGGCGAGCCTCCTATGCCGTCCGTGTAGCACAGTGCTGGCGATTTTGCTCTGGGCTCACCCTCACGTACTCTCCAATGCTTTTTCTCCAAACTCTGCCTAGAAATATGGGAAGGCGAGGGTAAGTGCTTTTCTCTCCGCGTCCTCTTAGCTCTGTGGGCCTCTCGGTTTCCTCATGCAAAAGTAAAATTTGAGAGAAAATTAGAAGTAAAAATCGCAGGAATGATTCCCCCATTGCTATTACCTGGTTCAGGGAGATGAAGGAGTACGGACCACAGAGGGACCCAGAAATGGGAAGGATTACTGTCAGGCTTGCGCGTGGGGCCTGTCCGCAGCTGTCAGGGGAACTGTGCAGAAAGTGGGGTAGAGCTGCTCAGGTTTGGGAAGGCATCTAAGTGATTCACTCCAACATCCGAACTTTCCAGATCTACTTCTCTCTCTCTCTCTCCCTCTCTCTCACCCCCTCTCCTCCCCTCTTTCACTTCCTGGTTCACTGCAGTTTTACAGAGTCTACCTATGGAATTTATTTAATTTATGTGCTGTGCTCATCACAACTCTCTGCTGTCCTCTACGCCTGGCACACATTTCTAAGCATTTTAAGCTGGGTTTGCATGTTCCTTAATTGCTCTTCTTCAAGCCGACAGGACTCCTCAGGCTTTTCAGAGCTAGGGCAGTCTGTCCACAAAAAGCAGAGTTATTTTGTAATATGGTCTGTGCCCTAAACCAGGAATTAACAAACTGTAGGCATTATAAACCACAGCCTGGAGATCAAATCTAGCCTGCTGCCAGTTTTTGTAAATCAAGTTTTATTTATTTACTTATTTTTCTTTATTTATTTTCTTGTTTGTTTGTTTTTGCAGTACTGGGGACTGAACCCTGAGCCTCGCACATACTTTGCAAGTGCTCTGCCACTGAGCTGCACCCCCAGCCCACTTTTTATTTTTTAAATTGAGACAAGGTCTCACTAAGTTATATAGGCTGCCTCTGGCCTTGAACCTGCGATCCTCCTGCCTCTACCTCCTGAGTAACTAGGGTTATAGGCATGCACCACCGTGCCCAGCTTGTAAATAAAGTTTTATTAGAACACGGCCATGCCCACTCATTTACTGTTTGGGCCTGCTCTTGGTGGTAAGGGCCAAGTGGAATAGTTGGGGCCGGCTGTGACCCCCAGATCTTGAAATATGTACTGTCTGATCTTTTACAGACACAGTTTGCCACTCTGACCTAAACTATTCAGTAAACCACACTATTTGGGAAGGCTCTGTTTTATATAATGCCTTCCACACTGATCAAACCTAATTCAGGGGTTTTCTTGGGCACCTTGCAAGTGATTGGCAGCCTTTGAGGCTTTCAAATATGTAGGCTGATTGTCTTCAGGTTTTCTTACACACTAGTGGCTTGTGAGGAACACATTGTTAATGGTGTCTGATGCTTTTTTTCTCTAGAGTGAAGCCATTACAGTATAAAGTCAAATTTGATGGCTTTCCGGGGGGAGAGGAGTATACAAGGCATGCGATCTCATTGCTTTGTGTAATAACTTTGAAAATGTTATTTTTTCGTTCACCAGAGTACTTTAAAACAAAGCGTCAGGATCCTCCAACGCACGGGCAGTGCATTGCCGGTATGGATTCAATTTGTTTTTCTCTCCTGGAGTTTTGGTTTCAAATACCACACCTAGAATTTCAGAGTTGCTGATTTTTATATGTACTATAAGTTTAAAAAAAAAAAAAAAAGTAAGAAACGCTCAGTTATCTATACAGCTTAAATACCAAACTGGGTTTTCCTACCATTTCCTTCTCCATGTGCTTCTATAAATGCAAACGCCATCTTGGTAGTTCCTACATACACAGTAGAAATCTGTGCTTTTGATGTGTAGGACGCAAACTTAGAAGGTGCGTTGGTCACTTTTACAGAAATAATGCTGCCTAATAAACCACACTGGGATTTAGCTCAGTTGGTAGAGTGCTGCTCTGTAGTCTTTGAGGTCCCATGTTTGATTCCCAACACCGCAAAAATGAGAGAAGGATGTGGCAATCCACTCCTGAGGCAATCCCGGAAAAACAATCAGCCATTGAAAACTCTGTAAGGGTCATGACTATGGGTCAGACACGACTCAAGGGCACCTAACAACAACAATAAACCACGGTCAGCCTCAGCACCTTCTATCCACAGATGTTCATCCTCGTTGCTGGGCTACCCACAGTCGACATGTCTGCCCCTCAGAGACCCAGCCTGGAGGAGCGGCTGCTGTCTGAGCACCTCATATCTTCTTAGTGCAGGTGTTCCGTGCTGTGACAAATTCCTGAGCAGATCAACTTAAAGGATGAAGGATTGACTTTGGCTCATGGTTTCCGTGTTTCAGTCCATGGTCAGCTGGCTCCATTGCTTTTAGGCCCGTGGCAAGGCGGAAACATCATGGTGGAAGGGCATGGGGAAGGAAGCTGCTCACCTCTTGGCAGCTGGGAAGCAGAGAGAGACAGAAAGAGTCTGGGGACAACAGATACCCTTCGAAGTCACGCCCACAGTGACCTGCTCCCTCCAACCAGGCCGAACCTCTCAGTAGCCCATCCAGCTATGACCTCATCCGTGGGTTAATCCACTGATGAAGTTAGTTGTTGTTGTTGTTGTTAGGTGCTGTCAAGTTGGTATCCGACTCATAGCGACCCTATGTACAACAGGTGAAACACTATTATCAGTGCTTGTCTACTGTTCATAGGGTTTTCAATGGCGGATTGATTTTTGGGAGTGGGTTACTGGGTCTGCCTCCCAAACCTACATCACCTGGTGTTCCCAGGCGGTCTCCCATCCAGGTACTAACCAGGCCCAACCCTGCTTAGCTTCCAAGATCTAACGGGATTGGATGCCACAGGACTATGACTGCAGGCTTGATGAAGTTAGTAGTGCCCTCATAATCCACTGATGGAGTTAGTACTGCCTCTCAATGGCGCCACCAGTAGGGGACCATGCCTTTAACACATGAGCCTTTTTGGAGACTTTTCAGTATGTACACCATAACAGGAAGACGCAAGTTCAGGGCATGAATGGAAACCCAGGCTGTGTTTTGAGCCACTGCTCAGAACAGGCACACTGCCACATTGCCTACATTCCACTGGCCAAAGCAAGTCACATGTCCACACCCATCGTCGTCATCATGGAGTGGAGAAGTACAGTTGTCCTTCAGTATGGGGGAGGGATAGGGTCCAGGACCCTCCATGCAGTCCCTTATATAAAAGGACATGTTGTTGTTAAGTGCCATGCAGTCAGGTCTACCTTATAGCGACCCTACATACAACAGAACAAAACACTCCCCTGGCACTGTCATTCCTTCTCTGCTATTCATAGGGTTTTCAATGACTGATTGTTTCAGGAGCGAGTTGCCAGGTCATTCTCTCATTTTTGCGGTGCTGAGGGTCAAGCCCGGGGTCTCAGAGCATGCAGAGCAGTACTCTACCAACTGAGCTAAACCCCAGCTAAGAAAAGGGTACATAGTATTCATATATACCTCTGCATGGCCTCTGGTGTACTTTACATCATCTCTGGAGTACTTACAATGTCTAATGTCATGTATATGCTGTGTAAATTGTTGTTAAATTGTATTGTTTAGAGAATAATGACAAGAAAGAGAGTCTGTGCATATTCGGTACGCCTTTGTTTTTCCCTCAGAAAAACGTTGAATAGCTGGGTGTTGTGCCCCATGTCTGGGATTCTAGTGACTCTGGAGGCTAAGGCAGGAGGGTCGCAAGTTTGAGACCAGAGGCAGCCTGTATAATTTAAGAAGACCATTTCTCAAAATAAAAAAGAAAAAGGGGGCTGGGAGTGCAGCTCAATGATGGAGTGATTGCCCTAGCACATATAGGGTCCTGGGTTCAACCCCTAGTATTGCAATAAGCAAAAAGATGAATTGAATCCAGGATTCAAAATCCCTGGTTTTGGAGGGCGGCATTGATCTTGAACAGTTCGTACACTCTGCCGCTAGGGGCGCTGTGGCCACAGGTGCGCACCACAGAAACAGCTCCAAGGCCGCGATGTGTTCCTATTGTGCCCCAAAAAGCCAACAGCCAGCTCAGAAAAGATTTTCTTATTGAATGACACAGGCTGCCCTTCAGAGGTCTGGGGGTGAGCCCCACAGGTGTAAGCTAATGGGTCCTTCCTTCACTCTAATTAGAGAGACCAATGTCGCGGCTCAGTTCCTCTGGGACGTGTATGTTCACTCTGCCCGGGTACCATCCCTGTACCTCTGATGACAGTGACGTTTCATGGGGGTGTGTCGCCCGCCGAGGGAACCCAGAAGCACATTGGCCACTGCAGGTGCTCTGCTACCTCTGCACTTGGGCATTCAGGGGGATGACGTGCAGGTACGCGTCACCCTTCAGAGGAGGCCAAGCCTAGGGAGCGAAACTCAGTGTGATCCACTTGCCTGGTTGTGTCCTCTGGGCAAAAGGAGCCTGCCTGGTTTCCTATCTGTACCAAGTGGCTGTGTAGGTTCCCTGTGGCCTTGTCTTTGTGTGGTGCCACCAAGCATGGCCGCTTTGGAGGTTTTGTTTTGTTTCGTTTTTGGGAAAAAAAAAAAGCAAATCCTATCACCCTACTGTGCTTCCCAGCTTGATGACCTTGAAGATGGTAGGCCACCTCCTCTAAAGGGAGCCAGCAACACCCTCCTGCCAGCCTTGAGTATCACAACCAGGGATCCCTCTAAAGGGCCTCGCCCAGTGTCTGGCCCCCAAATGCCTGATCTCTCAGGGCTCACCACCTCCTGCCCACAGAAGGCTGGGCCAGGTCTTGGTGCTGGGGGCCTGAGTCACTGTCCATCACTATAGGTGCTGCATCTGTTGGTTCAAACAACCACTGGTTGAAAATATTTTGGAAAAGAAATTGTCTGTACTGAACATCTACAGACGTTTTTGCTTGTCATTTCCCCCTACACAGTGTAGAATAACAACTGCATAGATAGCATTTACGTTGTGTTGGGTATCATAAGTAATCTGTTTAACTGGCTGGAGGTTAGCTCAGTTGGTAGAGCACTGCTCCACTCACTCTGAGGACCCAGGTTCAATCCTCAGCAACACAAAAATGGGAGAAGGATGTGGCAATCCACTCCCAAAACAATCCCCAAACTGTCAGCCAGTGAAAACCCTATGAGGGTTGCTATGCGTCAGATCCCACGCTACAGCACCTAACAACAACAAAGATATTTAAAGGGCACAGAGGATGAGGCAATATGACTATACCACATCAATTTATAGAAAGGACAAGCATCTGTAGATTTTGGTGTAGGGGTTCGGGTTCCTAGCACGTCTCTTTAGGGACTCTAATTGAGTTGCAAGTTGTCTAATTGAATCCTTTTTTCACTTGAGCCCCTTGTCATCTTTTTTTTTTTTTTGTATTTATTTATTTTTTTTGTTTATTTATTTTCCACCCCAGGAGAAAGTGAACAAGATCCTTTCCTCTTTGGATTCTGCTCAGAATTTCATCACAGAAAATATTTCCTCTATTATCATTGAAGTAAGTTTGCTCTTTTAAAACAAGCCCGTTTGGAAGAGAGTGTGTGAACGTTCCGTGATTAAATATCAATAGTATTTAAATAGGCTCTAGTCATTTTAATGGTTTTGCTAATCTTTGACTCCTTCTAGGAAACTGAGAAGTTTGCAAAAACGATAATAGGATACTATGAACATTACCTACAGTGGGTCGAGTTCTCAGTAAGTTGTTTATCTTTGATGAACATAAAGGGGCCATTTTCTGGGGTAAGAGCTGGAGGAAACAGTTAAATTTGCAGTAATTTGTTGGAAGTAAGTGGAAGGCCATCCAAGTTGGGAACCAAGACCTCTGTAGCCAGACCCCTGAGGGGGAAGACCGTGTCTCTCCCAGATGCCCTCCTGTCCCTTTGATCACCTTTGTTATATGGATTGTTCCATATCCTTCCCCTGTCCTTTGTCCCATAACTTAGGGTAAGACAGTAAGTCTGGACTGCAGCACTGTGCGGCATGGCATGTGTCTTTATAATCCTCTCAGCACTCCTGTAGGATGGGTCTTATATTTCCAGATAATTAGTGAAGAAACTAATAGAGGAAATAGAGGCTCAGGGAGAATAAAGGTCTTGCTTTACACTACATAATCTTATACCCTGTGGATCTCATCTGTAGGAAAAGCTGACAGCTCCTTGTCTTAGAGGGCCTGGAGATCCTTTTGTGAACCCAGGCCAGAGGTTAATGACACGTCTCATGCTTGTGGATCTCTGTGAGTGTGGCTCAGTGAAGGTTGGCCTGTGTGTCTCCCCCTGTAGATCACTGAGAAAACGGCGTCCTGCAAACCCGTCGCCACCGCCCTGGACTCTGCTATTGACGTCATTCTGTGTGGCTACATTATCAAACCTCTGGTAAGGCCTTCATTTTTTTAAAGAAAGGAGACATCATAAATCCACCATCTTTGATTGCCGCCTACCCCCATATAGTAATACACACTATAATATTAGTTTTCTGTTTGGGCCGGTTCTACTTTTAGAATCCAAATCCTAAAATCTAAAATTTAGCTGGGTCTAGTGGCTCATGCCTATCATCCCTGCCACTCGGGAAGCTGAGGTAGGAGGATGGCAAGTTTAAGGCCAGCCTGGGCAACTTAGTGAGAACCTGTCTCGAAAACAAACAAATATAAAAAATAAAATAAAATTTAGATCAATGTGTTATGATACTTAACAGACAGGAAAAGTCAAAATCCGTACTAAAATTACATTTATGGAAGTCAGGAGATGTGCATGAAGAAAACGCCTTGTGGCATAATTAGGAAGGAGCAGGCATTGGTGGTCAGGTTGCAGATTCACAAGGGTTCTTGGTGCAGATGTCTGCACAACCTAAAGCTACACTCAAGTTAATATTTGATTTAAACCCCTCGGAGATTTTTGATCTACCCCTGGGGTGGTACGTTCTGCTTAATCAAGTTTATTCCCCAGCTCTGCTCACTCATCCATTTACACTGACTCTTTGCATGAACCCATCCTCTCACTTCCTCTGCTTAGAGCAACTGGGTGTCTTCCTGTTCTTATCACAATAAAGATCAGGGTCCTTCATCGAATACACTAGCCCTATGTGATTGGGTCGCTGCCCATCGTTTGTGCTGTTTACCAACCTGCTTGATTCTGAATTGACCTATCCCTAGTCACTAGTTTCTTTCTCCCTCTGCTAACTCATTTTCTTTCACTCCTTCAAATTCATCTTGATTTCCTCACCTCAGGGCCTTCAGGATGGGTTAAATTAAAAGTGGAACATTTGTTGAGACTCTTGTTGTTGCTGTTGTTAGGTGCTGTCGAGTCGGTATCCGACTCATAGCGACCCTCATAGGGTTTTCAATGGCTGACTGTTTCGGGATTGCCTTGGGAGTGGATTGCCAGGCCCTTCTCCCATTTTTGCAGTGCTGGGAATTGAACTCTGGACCTCAGAGACTGCAGCGCAGTGCTCTACCAACTGAGCTAACTCCCAGTTGAGACTCTAGTGTGTCTATAATGTGATGGAGTGGGGGATGTGGCTGCCTCAGCTCAGCAAATGCAGAACAAAGCCAGAAAGGTCGATCAGTCATCCTAACATCAAACAACTCCTTAAAAGAGCGCTGTACTTGAACCTGTCAGCTGGCCATACTCTTGGTTAGGCAGTTGGGGTGAAGGGAAGCCAAATAGTATGTGGTTAGATGTTTTTTTAGGATGTCCTGGATCAAATCCTGGCTTTGCCACTGTCCATTCCTGTTCCTCTTTTACAAAATAAATAGAACAATAGGCTCTCTTCAAGGTTTTCACAGTCTGCAGCCATAGCCCTGTGGCATCCGATCCCATCAGATCTCGGAAGCTAAGCAGGGTCGGGCCTGGTTAGTACCTGGATGGGAGACCGCCTGGGAACACCAGAAGCTGTAGGCTTGGGAGAAGGACCTGGCAACCCCCTCCCAAAAATTAATCTGCCATTGAAAACCCTATGAACAGAGAAGCACTGACAAGTGTTTCTCCTGTTGTACAGAGGGTCGCTATGAGTCGGATACCGACTCGAAGGCATCTAACAACAACAACAACAAGGTTTTCACAAAGATTGACTAGATCATAAGAATATGGAGCACTTCACACAATGCCTGGGGCTGGGATTTAGCTCAGTTGGTAGAGCGCCACTCTGCAGTCTCTGAGGTCCTGAGTTCGATTCCCAGCACCTCAAAAATGGGAGAAGGATGTGGCAACCCATTCCCAAGGCAATCCCGAAAACAATCTGCCATTGAAAACCCTATGAGGGTCACTATGAGTTGGACTCGACTCGACAGCACCTAACAACAACACACTATGCCTGGCTTGTGGAAGGTTCACAAATGACTCTAAAGAACACAATGAAAACTCATTTTAAAAAATTGCCAAAAGTGCTTTTCCCCAGCAACCATTATTTTCCATTCTGCATCTTCAAACATTTAATTTTCCTGATTTTTCCTCCCCCTCAGAATTTGTTCTGGTTTGGCATAGGAAAAGCCACTGCGTTTTTATTTCCGGCTCTAATCTTCGCCGTAAAGTTGGCCAAGTACTATCGTCGGATGGACTCAGAGGATGTTTATGACGAGTAAGTATGTGTGTTTCCTTGGAGGTTGGGGCCATTTTTCTAGGTGTTGCTGTCTTTGGACAGCAGCTAAGGACAAGCTAAGATGAGACCAAACTTGGCTTTTTTATTTTTAAATTTTTTTTTTGTATTGGGTTCCTCCTGTTCAGGTGGGGTTTCTGTTGCTTGTTGCCAGTTTTCTTATGCTTACTGTATTGTTTTTCCCCTCTTGCTTACTCTCAGCTTCCTTAACCAGCATTCTTCCTTCCGTTGGCAGCTCCTCTCTCTCGGGGACTTGGCATTTGACCTTATGATAACTGTTGTTGCTACTTTTCGTGTTGTGCTGTAGTCTGCACTGTGCTGTGTGTCTGGTGAATGTGTTTGCCTCATCTTTTACTCCATTCGCCTTCTCGATGTGTCTTCCTCTGGGATTTACACTGTCAGCATCTGTATTGGAGTAAAAATGTGGGGGACATAGGTTTTGGACTTTAATAATAACAAAAATTGAATAATCCTATCTCCCCTTTTGTATTTTATAGTGTTGAAACTGTACCAATGAAAAAGTAAGCTTTTTTTTTTTTTAACTATATTCATAGATGGGCTGGGGGAGGTTTTTATTATTATATGATGATTTTTTATTAAACTAATAATGTCTTAAAATTACATCTGTCCAGGTAAAAATAAATCGTGATGCCTTTTTAAAAGAGGGTCAGCACATAGAGGGTACTTAAGAAACACTTGTTGAATGAGTGAACAGTTTATATGTTACATTTATTGATCTAGTCCAGGCATAGTGGTTCATGCCTGTAATCCCAATAACTTGGGATATGGAGGTAGGAGGACCAAAGGTTCGAGGCCGGGGCAGTCTCCATAACCTAATGAGACCTTGTCTCAAGATAAAAAATGAAAAATAGGCTGGGGGTGCAGCTCAGTGGTAGAGTGCTTGCCAAGCATGTGTGAGGCCCTGGATTCAACCCCCAACTACTGCAAAAAAAAAAAAGTTATTAATCTGTGAAGTCATCATTTTCCATCTTTGGTTTTGAGAGGGAGCAAAATACCAATAGACCCTTCATCATCTTTGCACATATAACAAATTGTTAAGTACTTTTCATGACCATGACATTGTCTTTGTGACCCATAGCATACGTGCTTCACCTTAGTGGTAACGCAGTGTTTTGGTGTACTTATTTTTGTTACAGTATGGAAAATGGTAATAATGGTTATCATAACGATCATTTCTATGGTGTTCACAATCCTGTTATGACCAGGTAAACAAAGTCTGGGTGTGCATGCTGTCCTGTGGTGACCCTTCCTGCCCCTCTAGATCTGACACTGAGGCTGCTGCATGCTGTCACTGCTTGTCCCTTCTCTGCACGGCACTCTTTCAGTGGCTGTCTCTAGTCACGTCCTACATAGCATTTTCTAAGCAGTGGAATTGTGCGGCGACTGAAACTTGGTGTCCTTTTGAAATGCTATGTAGGACTCTAGAGCATAGTGGATTAACACATGCATGCCTCTCAGGTAGCATTTCTCGGTGCCAAATAACTATGTGGTTAAAGTTTCCGAGACCTCCTTTCCTCCCTTCCTCCTCTCCAATAAATAGCTATGATCAACCAGAAAAAGAACTCCAATCTTGCCTCTAATATCTTCTCTGGAATAAAGGAGCTTCCTCTGTGGCTGGATATTCACCAGGTCACTCTGACCATTACCTGCCACGTGTCCTCTTCTGAGGCCTCAGTGAAACTTCAGATCCGAGTCAACCCACTGGGGCCTTTCTGCTGAGAAGAGGTGGGGCCAGGGCGCCAAGGACTGCAGGGCAGCAGTAAGCCATCCTCTTGAGTGGATGGGCTCCTTTCCCGTGTCCACCATGGTGCTCCCAACCCAGTGCTCTTGGCCCCGCAAAGGGTATCTCAGGTGCAAAGGAGTGAATCTAGCATTGGTGCAAAGGGGAGGATCCACGTTGTCTTAGAAGCCTCCCATTCCACCTGGGATATTCAGTTAGAAGGGTCGCCACCTCCAGGAAACCCCTCAGCTTGGGTTGCCCACTGGTGCTTCCACATAGTTGTTGTTGTTAGGTGCCATTGAGTCGGTATCCGACTCATAGCGACCCTACATACAACAGATGAAACACTATGGTCAGTGCTTCTCTGCTGTTCATAGGGTTTTCAATGGCGGATTGATTTTTGGGGGTGGGTTGCCTGGTCCTTCTCCCAAGCCTACAGCACCTGGTGTTCCCAGGCGGTCTCCTGTGCAAGTACTAACCAGGCCCGACCCTGCTTAGCTTCCAAGATCTGACGGGATCAGATTCCACAGGGCTACGGCTGAAAGTGAAGAGGATTTAAAACATTTACTGATGAAAATCAAAGATCATAGCCTTCAATATGGGTTACGACTAAACATCAATGAAACAAAAATCCTTACCACTGGGTCAGCACACAACTTCACAATAAATGGAGAAAAGATTGAGGTTGTCCAAGATTTTGCTTTGCTTGGCTCTATAATCAACACCTGTGGAAGCAGCAGTCAAGAAATCAAAAAATGCATTGCTCTAGGAAAAGCTGTGGCAAAGGATCTCTTTAGAGTATTGAAAAGTAAAGATGTCACATTGAAGACGAAGGTGCATCTGACTCATGCCATGGTATTTTCAGTGGCATCATAAAGTTGTGAAAGCTGGACATTGAACAAGGGAAACAGAAAAAGAATTGATGCTTTTGAATTGTGGTGCTGGAGACGTCTATTGAATATACCATGGACTGCCAAAAGAACCAACAAATCTATCCTAGAAAAAGTGCAACCAGAGTGCTCCTTGGAAGCAAGAATGGCCAGACTGCGTCTTACATATTTCAGACATGAATTCAGGAGAGATCAATCCCTGGAGAAGGACATCATGTATGGAAGAGTGGCAGTCAACACAAAAGAGGAAAACCCTCCACCAGATGGATTGACACAGTGTCTGCAACAATGGGCTTAAACATAAATAAGATTGTTTGCCTGGCACAGAATTGGCAAGTGTTTCGATCTGCTGTACATAGGGTCGCCATGAGTTGGACTCTTGACTCGACGGCACCTAACAACAACAACAACAACAACAATGGCTGCAACAATTTCCACATAGGTCTGTAAGAAAATACTGTGAACTGGGTGGCTTGTGAACCATGGAGATTGTCTCTGGCAGTTTTGGAGGCTGGGAAGTACAAGGTCAGGTGCCCTCCACTTCGGTGTCTAGTAAGGTCTACTTTCCCACAGATAGCATCTTCTCACGGTGTCCTCACATGGCAGGGACAAAGGTGAGGTAGCTCTCTGAGGTTTCTTGACTTAATCATCTCCCCATAGGCCCCCACCGCCTAAAACCATCATCTTGGTCATTAGGATCTCAGTTTAGGACGTTTGGGAGGATGCAGATTTTCGACCAGAGTAGAAGTGGTGACAGTAAGACACAGAGGCAGTACAGTTCTGGAAGGGCAAATGGACTTCATCTCCTTTGTGAGGTCTTCGCACATCCTGTCTGTACCGGGAAGTGTCATCGAGGCTGCCCGGAGGACACTAGGGTGGCTTTGCTGGGTCCCCTCGCAGCAGTGCCAGGATGGAGTTCGGGATGCAGATGTTGATGAGGATCTGCCGTTGTGAAAGGAAGGAGAAGTCCAGGGGGCTGCCAAAGTCTCGGCCCAGCTGGCCAGAGGCTCTGGGGCAAGTGGGGCCTGTCAAGAGTTGCTATCATCGGGCCCCATGGAGGCCCCGCACCCCTCCTTCCCTCAGCCGCTGGATCCAGGCTGCCTGTGAAGGGTGAGGCCCGCGGGCAGAGCAGCTGGTCCTGGGGGCTGTGGGCGGAACCACTGGTGGCCAGGCCTTCCAAGCAGGAGATTGACAAGGTGCAAGGCCACGGTGCAAGCCTGATAAGGAAAAGCCCTGGGGGGGCTTAGCAGATGCCCTTCGGCCCAAAATGCTTCTGTACTCAAAAGGGAGGTTGTTATTGTTGTTGTTAGGTGCCGTTGAGTCCAGTCTCACTCATAGCGACCCTCATAGGGTTTTCAATGGCTGACTGTTTCAGGATTGCCTAGGGAGTGGATTGCCAGGCCCTTCTCCCATTTTTGTGGTGCTGGGAATCACACCCAGGACCTCAGAGACTGCAGCGCAGTGCTCTACCGACCGAGCTAAATCCCAGCCCCCGAAAGGGAGGGGCAGGCTGCAAATCCTGAGAGTGTCTCTGAGCACAGGAACCACTCGGCACACCTAGGTTGCCACAGGCCCTTGTCATTTAGCAAGGATGTCAAAGGCGTAGATATTCTTCAGTTTGTCGCTCCAAAGCTGAGCACCCAGAACGGGCAGGAGTCGGCTTTGACCTTTTCTAACCTACCCTACCTGAGCCTTTTGGTGCAAAGGAGGATGAACGTCTGCTTCTAGCATTAGTGTGACAAGTGAGTCCCCTTTAGTGCCACAAGTGTACTGACTACAGGTAGCCAGGTGTAGTTGCGCACGCCTGTAATCCCAGCGTTTTTGGAGGCAGAGGTGGGAGGATCGCAAGTTCAAGACCAGAGGCAGTCTGCGTAATTTAGCGAGACCCTGTCTCAAAGAGTGAAAAAATGGGCTGGGGGCACAGCTCAGCACTTGCAGAGCATGCAAGCACGAGGCCCTGGGTTCAACCCCCAGTACTCAGTTAGTACTCAGTTCTCTAGGCTTAAGAGGCAGGGCACAATGACCCACGCCTGTAATCCCAGCAGCTTGACAAAGGTGCCTCTGCAATCTGTCAGCCAAGCCATCTCCATTAAACCTTGGTTCATTCCACCCTTGGGGCTAGAGATGTTACTGAAGACGCCTAGGGAGGACACTGTAGAAATAAGCCTGAGTACTTGCCCCCTTGGGGGCTGGGATTTCACTCAGTTGGTAGAGCACTACCCCGCAGTATCTCAGGTCCCGAGTTCAATTCCCAGCACCACAAAAATGGGAAAAGGACATGGCAATCCCAAAACAATGAGCCATTGAAAACCCTATGAGGGTCGCCATGAGTCGGACATGGCTCAAAGGCACCTAACAATACCAATAACACTCGCCCCCTTTACTAATCTGGCAGCAACATTGTTACTGCACTGAAAAGATGGTTGGCCCTTTAAGAAAAGCCAAGTACTGCATCTAGGAGCATTTCGAGTTCAAGGCCAGAGGCAGCTGGTGCAACCTAGGGAGACCCTGTCTCAAAATACAAAATAAAAAGGGGGCCAGTGATGCAGCTCAGTGGTAGAGCACTTGCCTAGCATGTGTGGGACCCTAGCTCATTTCTGAACTCCTCCCTTTTTGGTAGATCACTGAGATCACGCACCTTGCATTCTTCCTTCATCTAGGGATGGCATTTCTTTTCTCTCTTTCTTTTCTTCCTTCCTTTCTTTCTCATTCCTTCTTTTCTTTTTCTTTCTTTGTTTCTTTCTTTCTTTCTTTTTTCTCTTCTTTCTTTCTGTTCTCTCTTTTCTTTCTTTCTCTTTCTTCCTTCCTTTCTCTTTCCTCTTTCTTTTCTTTTTTCTTTCCTTGTTTCTTCTTTCTTTTTCTTTTCTTTCTCTTCTCTCTTTTCTTTCTTTCTTTCTTTCTTTTTCTTTCTCTTTTCTTTCCTTTTTTCTTTCTTTCTCTTTTCTTTTTCTTTCCTTCCCTCTTCTCTTTTCTCTTCTTTCTTTCTTTCTTTTCTTTCTTTTCTTCCTTTTGGTGGAGGGAGAGATGCTCTATCCAGCTGTGGCCTGACAGATCAGGAGAGAAAGGTGCTTCTTGCAAGACCACAAAGGTTTGAGAGCAGCAGTGTGTTGGTCCAGCTGCCTGGCATTAGCAGGATGGCCGCCCTGCATTAACCACACCATCCTCTCTGCCCTTTACAGCGCGTCCCTTTTCTGGATGGACTTGGGGACGTTGAGGCCATGACCAAGGTCCCACAGCCAGCCAGGGGCCACTTAAAATCTGAACTCTTCCTTCTCCTGTTCTCCATGAGACCAGGGGCACAGGAAAAGTCCCACCCAGGAGGTAGAAGAAGCGTGATAGTTTTCCCAGTCTTTACTCTGAAGACCACCATGGTGACAGAAAGAGGGACAAATAAGAGGAAAAGGATGTCTCAAAGTCTACTTCCCTAGAAAGGAGAAAAATCTGACTTTTATTTGAAATTTCTCTGTTTATTTCTTGGCTTTTTTGAGACAGTTTTGCTGTGTGGCCCAGGCTGGCCTCCAACTAATCCTTCTGCCTCAGCCTCCCGGGTACTGGGATTACAGGCAGGCTGCTTAAATTTTCCTTTTTTTTTTTTTTTTGGCGGTACTGGGGGTTGAACCCAGGGACTCACACTTGCATGCTCTGCAAGTGCTGGACCACTGAGCTGCACCCTCAGCCCATTTTTTACTTTTTGAGACAGGGTCTCACTAAGTTACCGAGACTGCCTCTGGTCTTGAACTTGTGATCCTCCTGCCTCTGCTTCCCGAGCCACTGGGATTACAGGCGTGCGCCACTGTGCCTGGCAAATTTCCTTTTTTTATGTTAACAGATTATGTTGAGAAAAAAAATACCATGAGAATCCAACAAAATATGTCCCCAAATGTCCCCAAACCTGTGCCATGTTACCTGAGGTGTGCAGGGTGTTCTTGCACCCAGGTGCCTTAGGTGCTGTCAGAAGTAGGAGGGGCTTGCACAAGTGGAGGAGTAGGTGGGTCCAGGGGACCTCTGGGAGGGACAGCTGCCCCTCCCGGCACAGACTCAGTCTGTGATGGTCTAGTAGGAGGTGTGCAGACCCCTTCCCCTCTGTGATTTCGCAGGCCTTAGGGACTCAGGAGTGCTGGGATTTAGCTCAGTTGGTAGAGCACCACTCTGCAGTCTCTGAGGTCCTGAATTCGAATCCTAGCACCACAAAACTGGGAGAAGGACCTGGCAATCCACTCCCGAGGCAATCCCGAAACAGCCATTGAAAACCCTCTGAGGGTCACCATGAGTTGGACATGACTCAATGGCACCTAACAGCATAGCAGCAGCAGGGGCCCAGGGCCTTTCTTCCTGTGTGAAGGTGAATCATCTGTGACAAACAGAGTTTGTATGACTGCCTGCTCTGTGGGTCAGGCTGCCCGGTGCTATGCTGACTGAGATCTTTTTTTTTTTTTTTGCGGTACTAGTGGTTGAACCCAGGGTCTCCTGCTTGCATGCTCTGCAA
>VMDO01029759.1:0-22213 GCA_007922755.1 Pedetes capensis | reverse complement strand
CTATGGTATATATACACAATGGAATACTATTCAGCAATCAAGAAAAATGAAATAGGGTCATTCACAGCAAAATGGATGGAATTAGAGAAAATTATTTTAAGTGAACGAACACAAGCTCAGAAAGAGAAACAACACATGTTCTCACTCATATGAGAGAGCTGACTCAAAATTACAAGAAGGAAAAATCCTACTCAAAGGTAAGATCACAATAAAAGGGGGGGAGGGAAGAATGAGGTCAATATAAACGGACTAGAAATCACATGTAATTGTTCTAAAAAGATAGAAACAAAGACCACTACAGGAAAAGTTTCTATCTTAAACAGAAAGGGAACCCAAGGACATATAGAAAAATATTATATAGTAAAAGATAGAGAAGACTTGGATGGAAAACTTAGATGGGAAGGGGGGAGGGGGGGAAACATAGAGGAGGGTAAGGGGTAACCTATATGAATGTTTATCAAATTGCATATATGAAAATTGTCACAATGAAAAGCATGTCAAAATGAATCACATTATGATGTACATTAAAAATTTCTAATAAACACACACACACACACACACACACACACACACACACACAGATGTATGCATACCTTGTTG
The DNA here is from genome assembly GCA_007922755.1 of Pedetes capensis. Taxonomy (NCBI): domain Eukaryota; kingdom Metazoa; phylum Chordata; class Mammalia; order Rodentia; family Pedetidae; genus Pedetes; species Pedetes capensis. The sequence continues at coordinate 21,613 of VMDO01029759.1, read as the reverse complement.
TTGTTATTATTAGCTGCCATTACATCATGTCCGACTCATAGTGACCTTCATAGGGTTTCCAATGGCTGATTGTTTTCAGGATTGTTTCAGCAGTGGACTGCCACATCCTTCTTCCCTATGCACACCTTGTAAGTGAAAAGTAAGTTTTTGCTTTGTAAAACATTGACATTTAGTGTAACACAATGGGTACTCTTTCTGTCTGGTTCTTCTTCTTATTGGATTGGGAGATTCATAATCTTTCATTCTGAACTTGTATAATACATATGGCTATCAATGAGTTCCTGTTGAGCCTTAAATAAAATTGGCCATACTTAATTAAAAATAAAACAAATGACTTTCAAACTTTGCTAATAAAATTCACAGGCTGTTTGTTAAGGTTTAGCACTTCCATGACACTCCTCATGGACATCATGTGGCATGGAAACAAAATATGAAATCAACAAATATTCATAAGCATTTACTGTGGGACCAATATCTGTTAGATGTTGTAGGGGAAAGGAAATAGAAAGAAGTTATCTATTCCCCAGAAATTTTTCTTCTAGTTTACAGAGATCACTGATATAAGAAACTAATAAATAAAAGCAGCATTCCATTAGAGAATCTGATCTTTTGTGTGTCATCTTGTAAGAAATATTGTTTACTTTGTATTGCTCTGAAATCTGAACATCTCAAAGCAAAAATTCCAAATATTACATATCAACAGATACCAAAACCAAAAGTGAAAATGTTCTTTTAAAGAAGAAGTAGGATTGAGGGTCTTGACTTCTGAAAATAGCTTTGGTTTTAAATCTAAAAATGTTTCACACTGATTATTTTATGAAATCTTGCCCCATTACAATCCCTATGACATGTCAATGCTTTTTTGCATCACCTATTTGAAGCTTTGGGAGACCTTAATATTATATGCGGTATTTTCTCAGTGAAGATCTTGAGGTTTATAGATAAATTTTAACATCAGTTCTCCTTATTTTTCATCCCATGAAATGTATCATACCCACCTAAAAAAACAGAGGGGTCAAATAGAATATTCTTTTCATTTACATTTTATAAGCATTTTAAAAATATTTCCTACTGGTACGTATTCAAGTCTGGTTCTGGTATGCGAATCTCTAGCACCAAAGCTTATCCAATGGCTATGTCAGCTACAATGAAAAATTTAAAAATCCATTGAACACACCAAGGTTAATGGCACTATGTGTTTATGTATATAAATAGAATATCAATATATTTTATCAATATTTCAATTGCTAATCACTTATTAAAATTAGCCCTAATGTTATTGAATCACATTTCAAAAATAGTAAGTCCTCAACTTGATTCGTTATTTATCTCTAGTGGGCATATTAGGTGAATTGCTTAATCTGGAAAAATTAACAAAAATATTCTAGTCCATGGGTAGCAATCTTAAGAAAAGTACATGCAAAAACCAAGAATATGTATGTAACAAAATTCCACAATTGTTCTACTATTTGTCATCATTTCCATTAACATGTCTATTTTTGTAGTTTAAAATAACATCAGCCCAGCCTGCAGTTTTTGTAATTTAAAAACTTTAAAACTCTAGATGGCGTACTTCTACAAGCTTATAGAAGGAAAAGTATACAACTGAACATTAAACTATCAGTTCTAACCAATGACTGTTAAAATTATGCATTGAAAACCAGTTCACTGAACTTCAGATGTTAAAAGAAAATTAATTATAAATATAAAGCTATTTATCAAAATTAAAACAACAAAATACTCTTGAGTCTTTAGAATAGTAACCTTTTCCTTATGGGAAATTAGAGAATGTCAAGTAGAACAATGAAATATTTAGCAGTACCCAACTCAAAATGAAAACAATATTGTATTCAGTTCTCTAACATCTTCAATTCTCATCGTCAAAGAATTCCTTCTCATCCTAATATTTGCAAGATCGCTTTGGTACAGGCATTGGAGTCATTTCCAGATGCTGCTGTTGTTAGGTACCCCTCAGAGCGCAGAGCATCACTCTACCACATGAGCTATCCCCCAGCTCTCATTTCCAAATATACATCATTTATTGCCCTTACTATTTGAAAACTATTCTGCATACAAATGAAGACAATAATATTAAAACTGCAAGGGAACTGTCAGATATACTATCCAAAGCATCTGACACCACAAGGTCTGTTTATAAGTGCAGCTCTGACTCTTGGTTGCCACTGGAGGTGTAATCATTTGTTTGATGATATATTTTCTAACTGTATTACTCTTCTTAAATCATCATGTATATAGTGCTATTTGAAGTTCTTTTTAGTAAGACATTCTTATATACAGTATTTCTTCAATTATTTTATTTGGAGCCACCCCCTGTTGGTTTCCCTCACAAGAATGATAGCCATATTTACCACAGCAGGTATTTTTTATTTATTGGGGAATTAGCAATGAATGAGCTGTGTTGTCCTCAGTTCTCCCTGACCTACTGAGTATACTAGGTAGACTAGTATAGTGAAACTAGATGCAAAATTGGGCTGGGGTTTAGCTCAGTTGGTAGAGTGCTCCTCTGCACTCTTGGAGGCCCTCAGTTCAATCACAGCACCATAACAATGGGAGAAGGACTTGGCAGCCCACCAATGAGAACAATTCTGAAACCATCATCCATTGAAAACCGTATGTATACAGGGTCACAATGAGTCAGACCCAACTGGATGCCACCTAACCATGACAGGCGTGCAATAGCATGCCTGGTTGCAAGAACGGGAGAAGGACCTGGCAGTCCACTCTCAAAACAACCACTGAAAAACCTATAAACAGCAGAGAAGCATTGACATAGTGTCAGGCATGGCACAGTGTCAGGGGGTATTTTGTTCTGTTGTACACAAGGTTGTTGTGAGTCAGACCTGACTCAGGGCACCTGACAACAGGTACAAAATCAGCTATCACTTGAGCCCAACTCATGAAACTGCTTGCTATTCCTTACCACACTGTTGTTGTTGTTAGGTGCCGTCGAGTTGGTATCCAACTCATAGCGTCCCTTATAGGGTTTTCAATGACTGAGTGCTTTGGGATTGCCTTGGGAGTGGATTGCCAGGCCCTTCTCCTATTTTTGCGGTGCTGGGAATTGAACACGGAGCCTCAGAGACCGCAGATAAATCCCACTGAGCTAAATCCCACTGAGCTAAATCCCAGCCCCCTTACCACACTGTTGTCGTTGTTAGGTGCTGTCGAGTCGGTATCCAACTCATAGCGACCCTCATAGGGTTTTCAATGGCTGTTTCGGGATTGCCTTGGGAGTGGATTGCCAGGCCCTTCTCCCATTTTTGCGGTGCTGGGAATTGAACTTGGGACCTCAGAGACTGCAGCACAGTGCTCTACCCACTGAGCTAAATCCCAGCCCTTACCACACTAGAGATCTTCAATTTGATTTTAAACAGATGTAATGTTGACAACATACACTGTTGCCTAGGGATTTCAAAAGATGTGATGCACTAACCTTTTCATAAAATTTTTACCTATCTTTTCATGTAATATTTAAACTTTCTTATATCGAGTAGTGCCTGCAACAGCACCACTGTGGTGTCTGATCCTGTCAGATCTCAGAAACTAAAAAGGGTCAGACCTGATTAATACTTGGATGAGAGACCACCTGGGAAATCCCAGTGCTGTAGACTTGGGAAAAGGACCCAGAAACCCACTCTCAAACAACAATCAGCCACTGAAAACCCTATGAATAACAAAGAAGCAGTAACAATACTGTCTCACCTGTTGTACATAGGGTCACTATGATTCAGACATCAACTTGATGGCACCTAACAGCAACAACAAATTGAATAGTAGGGATGCAATTTATCCCACCAGAATTTACACATTTGTGACTGAAAGTGGTTTGTTGCAATATGCTTCTAATTTAGTTTTTTGGGCATCCAAATTTAATTATTCAGACACAACTCAATGGCACCAAATAACAACAAAATTTAATTATAACCAGGTTTTTTTTTTTATACTAAGAAACAATGAGTGTATAAGTATTGATACTATTCTTGCTTTCTGTTATGTCCTCTGTAATATAAAGCTTTATCTTCTATACAAAATTGCAGTTACCACTCTTAGGTGCAAAAACCCCACAAATATGCATGTATACTTATATGTACTTATACATATATGCAGCAATGTATATATGAGAAAATATGTCTGTAGATACAATTTCTTTTTAAAGACAACTGACATCTTTACCCACTTACTTAAAAATCTAAAGAAAGCTACTGAAGACAACAAATATAAACAAAAGAATTAAGCTTGATTTCTGAGGTATAAAATAGTTTTACTCATGTACAAATTTTAAAATTACAGAAAGAAAAATGTTCCATTCAAAATGTAAATCGTGTACCTCAGTTCTTTATTATGACAATGTAGGGAAATAGTACTGGCATGCAGGAAATAAATTTCAATGGGTAAATGAAAAAAGATGCAAACTAGAAAAAGAAGGCATAATACAAAGAAAGCCATATAAAACTACAATGTAAGAAATAAAGGAACACAAAGATCTCCACATAATTATTTTCTTCTTCCAATCCGTACTTTCAAATAACTTGAGTTTAGTCTACATCAATGGTTCTCTAGTTTTAGTGGGGTTCAAGAATATCTTACCCTCTTGTTAAAACACAAGTTGCTTAGACTGGGGATGTAGTTCAGTTGGTAGAACGCTTACCTAGCATGTGTAAGGCTCTAGATTTGATCCCCGGAACTCTTCCCCCCCCCACCCCACCCCACACACAGCGGGACCCTATTTGTCATTTAGTAGATCTGGGGTGGGGTATAAAGATTTTTATTTCCAACATGTTCCCAGGTGACCACACTTTAAGAACCACAAACTAGACCTTTCTACACATTTTAGGTTTTTGAAATGACTCCCCATTACAATTTCACTTACCAGGGAACTAACTGAAGATGTGGAATTAAGCTGCTTCTCGAAGTCCAATAACTTTCTCATCTCTCTTTTCTCTCCTCCTCCTCCATCTCACTTCCCCTCCTCCTCTTCCTCCTCCATCTCTCTTCTCCTCCTCCTCCTCCTTCTTCCTTACTCTTCCTCCTCCTCCACTTCCTCCTCCTCTAAGCAGCCCAAGCTGGCCTTGAATTTGCTATCCTCCTGCCTCTGCCTCTCACGTGATATATTTCTTTTAATGCATTCAAATATGTACTTTATGCAGGTACCATGTTAGAAGCAAGAAAGACGTCATGGGAAAAAATAATCTCTGGCCTCATGGGATCTGACAATCACCCGAGACAGATAATCACCTGAAAACATAAAGTGATAAATGCTCCAAATGAAAGGTGCATAATAAAAGTGTAAGACAGTGCTGGTGTGGTGGCACATGCCTCTAACGCCAGTGAGTTGCGAGGTAGAGGCAGGAGGATCCCAACTTCAAGACCAGAGGCAGCCTGTGTAATTTATCAAGACCCTGGCCCAAAAAGGAAGAAAATAGGCTGGAGGTGCAAGTGTGAGGCCCTGGGTTCAACCCCCCATACTGCAATAAAATAAAATAAGTGCATAACAAACTGATCTCCATAATAGCTAAACATTTTACATTTCCACTAGCAATGTATGAAAGCCAGTTACTCTGCATAATGATCATCTGATCTTCTATCAGTTATGTTTAATTTTAGCTCTCCTAAAATCTGTCCTAGAAGTACAATCAGAGTGCTCCTTGGAAGCAAAAATGGCCAAACTGCATCTTACATATTTCGGACATGTAGTCAGGAGAGAACAATCCCTGGAGAAGGACATCATGTTTGGAACAGTGGCAGGTCAACGCAAAAGAGGAAAACCCTCCATCAGATGGACTGACACAGTGTCTGCAACAATGGGCTTAAACATAAATAAGATCGTTTGCCTGGCACAGAATCGGCAAGTGTTTCGATCTGCTGTACATAGGGTCGCTATGAGTCGGACTCCACTCGACGGCACCTAACTACAACAACAAAAGATGTTTGGGCTGGCATTTAGCTCAGTTGGTAAACTGCTGCTCTGCACGATGTGAGGCCCTGGGTTCGATTCCCAGCATTGCAAAAGAGGTAGAAGGACATGGCAACCCACTCCTGAAACAATCAGCCATTGAAAATCTTATGACTAGCAGAGAAGCACTGACATAGTGCCAAGCACGGCACAGTATCAGGGAGTTTCATGTACATAGGTTCACTGTAAGTCAGACCCAACTTGAGGGCACCTAACAACAAAAGATGTTTTACAGTATCTCATCAAAGATTTAATTTGCACTTACCTGTTGTTGTTGTTGTTGTTAGGTGCCTTGGAGTCAGATCTGACTCATAGTAGACTTACCTTATTAATAGCTAATGGTGAACATTTTTTCATGTGCTTATCTGTCATTTCTATAAGCTCTTTGGTGAAGAATTTTTAAGTCTTTTGCTCATTTTCGAATTGGACCATTTCTTCCTAATGAATTTTCAAAGTTCTTTATATAGTCTGGACACAATCTTTTTGTTCATTAAGTGTTTGCAAGTATTTTCTATATACGGCTTGTCTTCTCTTTAATAGATCTTTTACAGAAAAATGTGATTTTGATAAATAATCAATTTTTAAAAAGAACTTTACTGTCACTTTGAGAATAATGGCTTTATCTGATTTGTGATTTCCTCAATGCTTTCTTCTAAAAGTTTCATAGCTTCACATTTCACACATGGGTCAATTTATTTATTTATTTTTTTAATTGTGGAAGGTTAAGGATTTTTCTTGGCTAATCATGTAACTGATCAACATTTTTTGAATATTCAAGTGTTCCAACACAATTCCTCCATTTGCTTATGTACCTTTGTCAAAAATTAGTTTTCCTGTTATGGACTTTTTCTGGGCTTTCTACTTTGTTTCCCTCATTTATGTGCCTATTGCTGTACCAAAAATACACTATCTTGATTAGTGTACCTTTATGTTTTAATAGCCAGCAGTGTGTTTCTCCAACTTTATTGTCTTCAAACTGCTTTAGGCTATTCTCTTCCTTTACCTTTTAATACATTTTAGAGGCATTTTGTCTATCTACAATCTTTCTGGGGTTTTGTCAGCAATTACATTAAGCCTATACATCAACTTGAGGGGCAACCAACATTGTTATTGAGTCTTTCAGTCCTTAAAAGTATTTATGTTTTCTTTCAAGTTTTCATTTAAGTTTTCTTTTTTTATTAGCATTTGTAGTTTTTAGCAAATAGATGCTCTGTTAAATTTATACTTAACTTTTTTTTTTGAGTGATTATAAAATTTGTGGCTGGGGTTTAGCTCAGTTGCTAGAGTGCTGCTCTGTGCCCTTTTAGTCATTGAGTTTGAGCCTTAGCACGGCAAAACAGGAGAATGACCTGACAACCCATTCCCCATATAATTCAGAAACAATCTGCCATTGAAAACCCTATGAGCACTGCTATGAGTCAGACCCCACCTGCCAGCACCCTAACAACAAAATTTGTACCTTGTTAGCAAAGAGCTTTAATTTTTGGGTGCTGTATTCTGAGATTTTACTAAACTCACTTATTAGTTTCAGTAAATTCTTGGAGACTTCTTGGGATTTTTTATGTGGACATCCTGTTACCTGCAAAAATATGTTTTATTTTTCCCTTTCTAGTCTATATTTCTTTTACTTCCTTTTCTTATGCTACTATACTAGTCAAAATACAAAGAAACATGTTGAATATTAGTATTGAGAATGAATATCCTTGCCTTGTTCCCAATCTTAGGGAGAAGGGATTCAGTCTTTTATCATGTTGTTGTAGATGCTATTCATTAAGATGAGGAAGTTTCCTTTTGTTTCTGAGGTTTTGTTTTGAATAATAAATGGATGCTGAATTTTCTCAAATGCTTTCTCTGTATTTATGATTTAAAAAACTTTTTTCCTAACACTGATTTTCAAATATAGAATCAGACTTGGATTTGTGTAAGACACTCAGTGTATTGTGATATATATATATAGATTTTTTTTTGTGGTACTTGGGGTTGAACCCAGGGCTTCACGCTTGCATGCTCTGCAAGTGCTGGACCACTGAGCTGCACCCTCAGCCCATTTTTTTACTTTTTGAGATAGGGTCTCACTAAGTTACACAGACTGCCTCTGGTCTCGAACTTGGGATCCTCCTGCCTCCGCCTCCCAAGCCACTGGGATTACAGGCATGCGCCACCGCACCTGGCTCTGGTATATTAATCTTTTTACACATTCAATCTACTAATATTTTATGCCTATGTTTATGAAATCATCAATCTCTAGTTCTCTTTCCTTGTAATATCTTTTTTTGTTTTCTTATTTTGGTATCAGAGTAATAATGTTGACATCATCTAATGAGTTGGGAGGTGTTCACATCTATATTTTTTGGAAGAGATCATGTAATGCTGATGTTATCTACTCTTTAAATGTCCGGCAGTTTCTATTAAGGTTAAATCATGCATTTACCATACAACTCAGCAATCACACTTCAAAGTATTTATTCTAGATAAATAAAAATCATATGTTCATACAAAACTTACTAATTAAATGTTCACAAGAATTTTATTTAAAATAAGCAAAAATTGGAAATAACTCAAATGTCCTCACAGTGAATGGATGAACAGACTGTGGTACATTTATAAAATGGAATATTACTTGGCAGTAAAAAGGATCAAGCAGCTGGTAGAAACATTGAGAATCTATAGGGTAATATGAGTAAAACAAGTAAGTCTCAAAAGGTTACATGCTTTATGATTCAATTTATATACCATTATCAACATGACAAAATTATAGTTATGGAGAACAGATCAGTAGATGCTAACTAAGTATGAAAGTTAGATGAAGTCATAACTATTAAGGAGCAACAAGAGAGTTTTTTTGTAGTGATGTAAAATTCAACATTCTGACTGTGGTGATAATAACCTGAATCTACACATGAGAACATTTTATGAACAGGAAAAAAAAGCATGCAAAAATTCTAAAATCTGAGTAAAGTCTGTACCTGAGTTAAGGTTGGCAATATCAATTTCCTTGTTTAAAAATGTACTATGATACCATAAGATACTATAATAGGGAGAACCTATAATAAAAAATACCTCTAGTGTATTTTTCACAACTTCTTGTATATCTTAAAATACTTCAAAGTGAAATGTTATTTAAAAAATTACAAGTAGGAAAAAAGGTATATGACAGAGGGTACTGACATTATTATTGTGGAAGAATAGTTAAGAAAGGCTTTTCTCTATACAGAAGGAATGAGAACAAGTTTGTAGAAGGAATGAACATAAGTTTGGGGAGACACAATTCAGCTCAAAACAAGAGGTTACCTGCTAAGAGTGAAAAGGGAGACAATGACATATCAGAGGTTTAAAGTGAAAGGCTGAAAAGAGTTCTAAATATTTTGAAATAGTTCTCATATTGACTTAAAATAACACTTAAAATAATTTAGTTTAAATTCAAATTAAATTAAATAAAAAACTATCTTTATTATTCAATTAAAATAGTTTTATATGTCGGCAAATCCAAATTTTAAACCATGTTCTGCTAATGAACTGTTACCCTTACCTATATCTGGATTTCCTTTTTGTCACTTGAAAATAAGAAAATATATCACAAGATAAGGCACGGGCACCAGATACCAGAAAGAGCAATGCCTTGAGAACCCCTCACATCCTGGTCCTACTCCTTTGCTCTGTCCAAGAAGAGGTGAATTTCTCTAATCTTCAGACTCCTTTCTTAAAATGGACTTCAACTAAATCATCCCCAAAGTTCCTTCTAAAATCCTAGCTTTATGAAATGAAGCAACACAAAGTTACTTTGAGAGTAAATGTACTGTGGTTTTAGAAGATTCTCTCAATATTTGCCAATAAAGAGCTCAATTACATGCATACTGAAACACTGGTGTTCCATTTCTATTTTTTTTTATTCCTCCTCTGCCCTGACATATCATTCTTATGATTGAAGTTATGTAAATATGCCTTTTCCAACTCTGTTGGATTAGAATGCTGAAATATATTACTTCTTTCGTTATATGTAACTATCTGTTTGGTTTAAGGTATTATACTCTGAAACTGTATTCCTGGTATGACTAAAATAAGATTTTACTTAAAAAAAAAAGGTTTCATGGTGGATATATCAGTCAGAAATATAAAGCTAAAGAAACAGGAACCCCAAATACAGTGTCTTAAACAACTAGGACTTTTGCTCATGTAATAGAAAGTGCAGGGGCTGCCAATTGCTCATGTTAGTTTAGTAGTTAGACAAAGCCACCAGGGAGTCAGGCTCACCGAAATCTTTTGGTTCTGTCTTTGACATGTAACTTTCATTCTCATATATGCCATTTCATAGTTGTAAAATGGCTGTTGCACCTCTAGGAATCTGGCTGGCACTTATGGCCGGGAGGAAAAACAGGCAAAAAGTCTTATCTAACAAAGCTGATTTCTTCATTTGAAAGAAGTGTCTTTCCAGCAGGCTTTTTTTGTTCATTAGCCCAACCATATCGTAACCCACACCAATATGATAGTCACTTGTCATTTGTGGCTATTTATTTTTGCAATATTAATAGGTTGAACCTAGGGCCTCATGCATGTTAGGCAAGTGATCTACCACTGAACTGCACCTCCAGCCCTCTTTACCTTTGTTATTTTGAGATGAGGTCTTGCTAAGTTGCACAGAACGCCTGTGACCTCAAATAGACCTGCCTCAACCTCCTGTGTTGCTGGGATTATAGGCATGTGCAGCTTAGACTGAGGTGGGTTTTGGGTTGTTTTGTTTCTGCAGTACTGAGGGTTTGAACCCAGGGCCATGTACATGCTACACAAGTGCTCTACCACTGAGGCATATCCCAAGTGCCTTTTTTCTGTTTTCTTTTAGGACAATGTCTCCCTAAGTTGCACAGGATGCTTCTGGCCTCGAATTTTTAAGCCTCCTCCCTCAGCTTCTCGAGATGCTATGATTACAGGTATGTATTAGTGCCTGGCATCTCTGGCTATTTAAATTTTTAAAAATTATTTAAAACTTCAATTTCTCAGTTACAGAAGGAGTCCAGGAGCACTTCTAGTGTTCAGTAGCCACATATGGCTAGTACCTGTCACAATGGACAGCACAGACACAGTTAATTTCCTTTTCTACAAAAACTACTATCTTGGACTCATCATTGAACGTTAAGAAATGAACCTCCACTTTTGTTTCACATCAATTAAGATTTGTCGTCTGAAGTTGGTGCAATGTCCTAATCTCTTTGAGGAAAGGGGATTTTTGCCACTCTCTGAATAGGGTACTGTTAATGAAAAAGAAATAGAGGTAATAGCAGCAGTGTAGACACATGGGATGACCAGTACATTTTGGGTGAACTTTATAAATTATTTCCATTGACAATGTACTTAATCAATAAAAATTCTTGGCAAGACGTTATTTTAAAAATAAATATTTTTTAAGAAAAAAAAAATTAAGTGAAACCAAAGCTGACAGCTCTAAGAGGCAATAAATTACTTATTACATAAGTAAAATCACTAAAGTAAACACTAATCTAGTGACTGATAAGGTGAAGCTCAGAGGGAGAAAAGGTAGTGGGACAATGTGTGGGTATTAATATCTTTATAGCAAATTTGGAATGGTTGATTACCTTCAAAATGCAGTTACCAGGAACGTACACAAACAGCGTATCTTTGTGGTAACATACTAGTGGGGAAGAATTACAAAATGACAAAGATTGAATCATGTAAGATTAGACTAACTATGAAGTACAATTTACCAACAGTAACAATTATTCAAAAGGTTAAAAGAAGCTAATACTGACAATAATTTTCTTCCAAAAGACTTACAGATTGTCAATTTTCTCCACAATTCCTGTTTGCCCAATTCCAGCAATGAGAAGACTCTAGAAGTCTCTATATATTATTAGTAAAAATAAATAAATTTAAGAATATATATGTAAATTATAAACACCAACAAATGTTTGCCCTAAGTGAACAAAGTGCCTATTTTAAAAACTAATTTATGTCTAAAGTATTTAACTTTCAAAGTCCTTTTTATTCCTTTGAAACATGCAAAATATTGTTGAAAGTAGAATGATTATACAAAGAAAAGGGTATGAAATTATAATAAAGTAGGTCGTAGGATATAAGAATTATAATTTTGTTTCCAAAGATAATTTACATTTTCCCATTTTTCCTCAAACTAAAGAGACATTATACACTGTAACTCCTTTAATCCTCATTCTCCATGATCTCTAAATATACTTTTATATAAACTATAGTTAAGTTGTTCAATAAATGTATCTTGTGGAAAGGTTAAATTTGTGTTATAGTATATATTAAACTTAAGGCATTTTATAGGTAAAAATTTCTACTTCAATACAAAAATTTCATTACGAGATACTGCTGAACTTTGGAGAATGGCATATTCTAAGCAACATTTATCAGAGTAACACAGCAGATAAACAATTCAAACAGCCCACTGAAATGTAGAGCAAAACCAACCTGTCACTATAAACAAAGCCAAAATAATTTTCTTCTGCAAGCTATGTATGCTGTGTATTTCCTGTCACCACTGAGAAGTTAACTAGATACTGAGTTGTAAAACGATACACTAATTATAACAAAAAAGAAGCTAGAATCTTCACAGGCAAGTTTAATAAATCATCATGGTTTATTTAACAAGGTTATTTCTACATCAGACTATGGTTTAAAAGCAGTCACAATATATTCGTGATATGAAGAGACTGATGTACAATCAATAGGTCTTAAATCTTTCTTCGATGGATTTCCCCCATATTCCTTAGAAGTAAAGGCATTTTTAGGTTCATATAAACACATTCTTTACCACTGCCTTCTTCACAGAAAATCAGAATATAAATAGCACTAGGAATTTAGTAAGTCAGTCACAGGCCAGTAAGTTCAATTGTGCAGTTGTTAAATCTAATGTCAAAGAGTTTTTGAAACCTTAAGACTGGGTGATCTGCAGTGTTTCCAACATGTCTTCAACTGCCTTAAGAGAGTATTTGGTTTCCTTCTTACTTCGACCTGCAAACTAATTAAAAAAAAAAAAAAAAAAGCAAGCAGGAAAAAAAGGCTCAATTAGGCTCAATTTCTGTGGCAAGTTCAAAAATCAAATCTTCATATTGCTAATGAAGCTTAACATAACTATCATTACGATGAAACCAAATATACTCTTCAATGAGAACAAAATCTGGGTTTTAAGATCATTTTCATTAAGGTTTCATCTTCAGGAGAAATATAAAAACATTTCAACGTATATTTGGCTAGTTTAAGTGTTTATAGTATGGTAATCTATAACATCATGGACTTGATTCTATAACTATCATATTCAGACACCAAAACATCTATGAAGTAAAAAGTATGATTTTTAAATGAAAGTCAGCACATATTTGTAAAGATATGGTCCATTTCTACTGGTCTTCCTTATAAATAGATTTTTATAATTTCAAACAAGGTAAAATATAAATGAAAGTACTTTCTTATTAAACATTTTAATGTTGTAAGTAATCTGGAAAGTTAAAGTAGGTCATATATTTAACTTTCCAGACTATCTAAGTGTGTGTGGGCAGCAAAAAAAGTTGCCAAGTAAGACTCTATGGTACATACCAAAATGATGTAAACATACTATAAAATACCCATTTCTGATTCATTAAGTTGTATTTTATAAGACTAAAGTGGGATTGAGTTTTACAATGAAAACGAAAAATGCATCAAGAACTATCTTTATATATATAAAAACAAATTCAATATAGACTTATATCAGTGGTGGAAACACTCTTATATACCCCATGCTGATTTCAAAATGAGTTTTCTAACTGTTCTGACAATCCTCATCATTTATTAGTTTGATTTAACACAACAGATTTACCAGATAAATAAGTATTCCTTATGTAGGTTGAGGAAATTTTATTACACCTGTTTTACCAATTTTCCCATGGTTAAAGTATTGATTAAAATGTGGTATTAGCAACATCTACTATTTTTCCGTTAACGTATTTTCAAGTGATTGATAATTTCTTCAAATAGCAATGCTGTCTTGAGTACTTAGTATTTGATTTATGATGTGTTTCTTCTCTTTTGTAATTAATTTGGCAAACTTCTCATGACCTGTTCAGAAAGATTAAGTGATCAAGCACAGGTAACATCACAGAAGTACAGATTTCAGGAATTGGTAACCTGCTTCTGACCTTTTGACTACTGATTAACATTATAATTCCCCTACTTCCTAAAACATTAACTTCTGTGGTTGAATCTTGTGGATGAATAGTGTAAAAGAAGGGTGTCTAGGAGAAATGCTCAGAAAAGAGAACAGCTTGCAAAAACCAAGATCGCCTTGAGGTTCATAAGGCATTACTTATTTAAGTAACTGAAGTGTTAAAAATACAAGTCATAATTATAAAACAGGATAGCAATAACACCACATTTAAAACTTTGTTTTTTTCCAAAATAATTTCCCTTGTCAAATAAAGGATGCAGGGCATGCTTATTACTTCTATTATCCAGTTGATTAATTTACCTTCACAAGGATTTACCAAGAACAGAAGGGTTTTTCTTTTACCACTGCTTACCCAATGTAAACAGGAATGGTCCTAATCAGATACTTTAAGGGCTAATTCTGAGAAAAAGCTTTGATGGGTTGGGGGGAGGGGTACAGGCTAGGACATCACATAGTAACATGTATTCTAAGTTTTTAACAGCAAAGTAAAAACTTTTTTAAAATGTAAAGCTAAGTCCTAACATATTTTAAAATGCAGCATTTTTCCTGGTTTATACTTAAAAGTAATAAAAATAAGAAGAAGTGTGATTTTTTTCAATTAGCAAATTAAAAAAAAATCACCTAAGATGGTGTCAACACTACTATAACACTACAGTTTAGAATAAGCCAAGTTAACTTATTTGTGTCTGAACAAATTTTTAAAAATTGCAAATATACATCATTTCAAATTCTGCCTGACATTGCAATTATTTTGCCTATTCCAGAATTATATGGCAATTTAACTGATTAAGCTGGAATCATATTTTTCCCTCAAATCATGATTTAACTTTCTACTTCCCAAAAGGATAATTAACAGAATCACTTCCACAATCATAAATAACATATGGATCACTAGCTCAGATGAATTAAAGAGTGCACCAAAGAAGCATTTATCTAGAAAATTATTGTTAGTAGGTTCACATTAAAGTTTTTCAGGAGCATTAATCAAACATGCTTCTACTGAGCATACTAAACCAATTACCTAATTAAAGAGCAAGTAGTATTTTGTTTCATTATTAAGTGAAAACTAAAAAAGAAAACCAGTTCTTAAAACCTCATTTTCTCTCATTTATAAATATCAAAAAATATTGCAATAAGGAATACTTATTATATACTTTAAACTTTAAAAATGCCTGAGTTATGAATTGTCAGACACCAGAGATTTACTTAATCTTAAATGTCAATCTCTGCAAGTTGTACTTTTTCACTTTATTCACTAATGTTTTGTTCTCGTTTTTTGAAGTTGTTACTTTGTTAAAGTAAACTCTTTTAGGTTTCTCTTGGAGCTATAAAACTCACCAGAAAGAACACAAGAACAACCCAATAATAAAAATTTACCAAATTCAGAGATCAATGATTCATGCACTAATAATTGAGATACACTGGGCTAAAATTTACCTTTACACAATTTGTGGAAAATAATATGGGTAGACAAAGCAACAGGATAAATGAAATGGAATGGCAGATGAATGAATCGCAAAAACATTACGTTGAATGAAAGAAGCCAGACACCAAATCAGTGCTTGCCCGTTGTGGGTACATGACTCCAAAGTAGCAGAAGGGAACTTTCTGGGGTGATAAAAACACTGGAAATCTTGACTGTGATGGTGAGTGGGGTGTACACTTTTCTCAAACCAAACACTTAAAATGTGCACTATATATAATATTTAAAGGGGGCAAAAAGGCAAAATAAACTAAGATAGGACTTAATGAGTTATATACAATATTATAATAACTTGGCCAATGACCACAAAGATTTTTCTTCCCATTGAGAGAAAGGTGAAGTCTTACTTTTCTTGAGTTTGAATTGATCATGTGACCTGCATTGGCCAACAGAATATCGGGAAAATGAGACACAAAGCTTGTGTACACTGGAGGTTGCCTGTTTGCGGCTCTTGGAAATCTGAGACCACCAGGTGAATAAGCTCAAGTCAGTTTGCCAAGTAACGGATACAATGTCCAGCATCTCTGGCTCACAGTCACCATCAGATGTTTAAGTGAGGTCCCTGACCACCAGCATACCACAGCAATCTGAATGAACTAACCCAAGACTAGCAGAATTACTAAATGGATCTCAAACCTAACTCCCTACCTACAGAATCATAAGCAAATAAGGTGGGATTTTTAATCATTAAGTCAGGAGAAAGTAATGGATACAAATATTTAAGGAATTTGACTCACAGAATACACACTACCTCTGTGGAGAAAATAAAGAATATGAAAGTATCAAAAGCACCAAGAGATTTTATAACCTGTTTCCGGTGTCAAGAGGTAAAAATAAATTTTACATGAGAGGTCATTTCCAACTGAGGAGTACTGGAAGTTGCTACACAAAAATGTGACACAACCAACTAAGAGGTATATCATAATGGGGAGGTACTCAATAAAGATAAGAAATTGATAAGAAAAATTCCCTGTATTATCCTTTTCTATGGAATGAAAAAAGGCAATACATATCTCCAATAAAGATGTGCAAAATATCTCTGGGTACTATGAAATTTACAGTGTAAAATTCAAAGCCTGAAGTGCACAGGTGGTGCTCTCAGACCTCTTACCAAGGAACACTAAGACCTTATAAGATTTTATGAGAAGAAAGTGTATCTAATAATACACAGTAAAAAAGAGAAAGAAAATGGCAGGGCAAATGTTACCAAGAGCACCACTTGGATCTATGAGCAAAGGCTTAAAATACTGAAATGAAGACTAGTGGTAAAAAAGTGCATCTCATAAAGTAGAGAAAGGCATATTTGCCTAGAAATCTAATCAAATGAGCCTTCCATCACTGAAGAGAGAGGAGGAGAAAAGAAGTCCAAACAAAACTGATTTTTGAGCCTAGTCACAACTGAGAGATTTTGATACGAAATGTTGAGAGAAACAAGTAGGAGCAGGGTGCCAATCAATTGCATGAGAAAATAATTCAGAAGGGAGTCAAAAGCTGTAATAGCATCTTCAGACAAATTTACACCTGACATCTTTATAGAGGCAGCATATTTTGACCCTTAAACTTCCTGGGTTTGAAAACAGCCATCATTAACCAAGGTGTCACCTAGGGAAAGTTATCTCATCTTTCTGTGCTTTAATTTCCTCATTTGTAAAACAGTAGCTCAACGATAAAGTGCTGCCTGGCATTCACATAGCCCAGGGTTCGATCCCCAGTACTAAAACAAAACAAAAAATTCAAAAACACACAAAAAGAGGTGCAAAATAGCAATAGTGTAGGAGTCATGATAAATTTTATACAAATGTTATTGCAATGATCAGAGAAGGCATAATAAACTGAGTTTAAAGTACATGATTAATATATATAATAGAATGTATTTCCCTGTGATTTTGGCAAAAACTATGTTTTACTCCTCAGAATACTTTCATTATGTCCATCTTGTAGAAAATTACATAGAGAGATGTTATTACAATTATTCAATATTGCATACCTAATTAATGTCAAAATCAAATTTTGAACCCAGACAACATGAATCTACCAACTATATGATCTTCTCTTTACAACATACAACTAACTTCCATGGAATAGGACTCATGATAAAATACAGAGATGGACAGAAAACACTGGATATCCATGTAGAAAGAAGCTGACCCCTCCACTTCACATCATAAATAAAAATCAATTCCAAGTCGACCGTGGATCTAAATGTGGAACATAGAAGAACAGAAATTCTTAATGCACATGAGATTCTCTTTTAACCATGGAGTAGCAAAAGATTTCTTAAACAGAATATAAAAAGCAAAAACCATAAAGGAAATTATTAATACATTTGAATGTATTTAACTTCAGAACTTCTATTTGTCAAACTTACCAAAAAAGGGCTCATAACCAGAAAACTAAAAAAAATTAAGCCATATAAAATAATAAGAAAAAGACCTTATGAAAGGAGATACCAAATGGCCAATAAACACTAATGTGTTCAGCCTCTTTGATCATTAGGGAAATACAAAATAAAACTGTAAAATACCATTATAGATGTACCAAAATAGTTGTAATTAAAAAGACTAACAGAACTAAGAGTATTGGTAAAGACATGCAACTATGAAAACTCTCTAATACCACTGGCAAGAATAAATAATTATTTGGGAAATTGCCTTTATTATTAAATACATATACATCTTATCCGAAAGCTGGACTTTATGAAGACAAGATTAGAGGAAGATTCATTAACAACTTAGGTTATGCAGATGACACAACTTTGCTTGCTGAAAGTGAAGAGGATTTGAAACATTTACTGATGAGGATCAAAGAACACAACCTGCAGTACAGATTGTGCCTCAACATAAAGAAAACAAAACTCCTTACAATTAGATCAGTAACTTTATGATAAACAAAGAAAAGATTAAAGTTGTCCAAGATTTTGCTTTACTTGGTTTTACAGTCAACACCAATGGAAACAGCAGTCAAGAAATCAAAAGACAAATTCCATCGAGGAAAACAGTTACAAAAGACCTCTTTAAAGGGTCAAAAAGTAAAGATGTCACATTGAAGAAGGTCTGACTCATGTCATGGTATTTTCAGTTGCAACATATGGTGGTGGCAACTGGATGCTGAGCAAGGGAGACAGAAGAATTGATGCTTTTGAATTATGGTGCTGAAGATGAACATTGAATATATCATGGACTGCCAAAAGAACCAACAGATCCATCCCAGAGGAAGTGGAATCAGAGTGATCCTTGCAAGCAAGGAGGCTAAACTGCATCTGACATATTTTGGACATGTTGTCACGAGGGACCAAACACTGGAGGAGGACATGCTGTTTGGGAGAGTGGCAGGTCAATGAAAAAAAGGAAGACCTTCCACTAGATGGACTGACACAGTGGCTGCAATAATGGCCTCAAACATAAAAAAAAATCATGTGCATGGCATAGTATCAAGGAGTGTCTCTTTTGGCTGTACATAGGGTCACCATGAGTTAACCCTACTCGATGGCACCCCACAACAACAAACATGATACTGTATTTCCACAGGTATACACACGTCAGAAGTTTACGTACACGTAGGCCAAAAGACCTGTACCTTATTCGTAATAGTCCCCAAAAGGAAATCTAACTGGCCACCAATAACTGACGAGGTAAATTAATAGGCTACAGTAAAATAAAAACTAATAAGATATAAGGGTTAATCTTACAAACCTACTAGTAAGATAGGACAGGCAAAAATAAATACATACCGTATGATTCCATAAACTACAGAGTTACAAGCCAGTATTCCTTTTTCTTTCTTTTCTTTTCTTTTTTTTTTTTTTACTACTTGGGGGTTGAACCAAGGGCTTTACACATACTTTGCAAGTATTCTCAAGTATTCTACCACTGAGCTGTACCCCCAGGCCATTTTTTAGACCTTTTTTTTTAATCTTGAGATAGAGTCTCACTAAGTTTATAGGCTGCTTCTGGCCTCAAACCTGCGGTCTTCCTGCCTCAGCTTCCTGAGTCACTGGGATTACAGGCTTGAGTCACCATGCTTAGCTGATAAATCAGTATCCTCAAGAAAGACAGGAAGAGTAGAAAGTGAGAGGACCTACTGAGAGACAGCCTGCAGCCGTGGCACTGTGGCATCGGATCCTGTCAGATCTTGGAAGCTAAGCAGAGTCGGGCATGGTTAGTACTTCGATGGGAGACCACCTGGGAATACCAGATACTGTAGGTTTAGGAGAAGGACCTGGCAACCCACTCCCAAAAATCAATCCACCATTGAAAACCCTATGAATAGGAAAGAAGCAATGACAAAGTGTTTCACCTGTTGTACATAGGGTCAGTATGAGTCAGACACCGACTCAATGGCACCCAACAACAACAACACTAAGAGATAATGTCTGTAGAATCGGGGAAGTCAGAGGTAGGATAGGGTTGCTTTCCCAGACTGACTTTTCCATGGCTTCTGCCTTTTGTTATGGACAACTAGATTATGACCTCTCTGCATATCCAGTCTTAGTCACAATTAAGTTTGACTCATATTTTCTGGCTCCAGTCCTGTTTTACCCTATAGAACTCTTGCTATTGTTGTTAGGTGCTGTCAAATCAGTGTCTGACTCATAGCGACCCTACATACAACAGGTGAAACAGTATTGTTAGTGCTTCTATACTATTCATAGAGTTTTCAATGGCTGATTGTTTTTTGTGGGGAGTGGGCTGCCAGGTCCTTCTCCTAAGCCTACAGCACTTGGTGTTCCCAGGTGGTCTCCCATCCAAGCACTAACCAGGCCCGACCCTGCTTAGCTTCAGAGATCTGATGGGATCAGATGCCACAGTGGTACAGATGCAGACATAGAACTCTAAAGGGCTTGAATTCTGATGTGTTTCTCTCCATTTTAAATGTTCTGTTTTGTTGTGACACACGTGTGTGTGCCTTAAATATAAGACTTATAGAGTCCAAAACTTATGGCAAGTACAGTTCAACACTGTTTTAAGATATTTATGAAAAACTACTTATAAAGTGATTCCTCATAGTAGTCCAGGGAAACTGTCTTATTTAAATAAACCCCCCACCAAAACAAAACCCAAAAGAATGGATGAATATAAAAATTATTATGGAGAAAAAGGTCAAATAAAATATAGAAAAGGACATACAAAATTTGAAAGAAAATGAGTTTGAGGTAGGAAAAGTTATATCCAGTATAATTGGATGCTGAGAAAGGAAAGTGAACAGAAAAAAATGATAACTGTAACTCTAAAATCATCTTTTCTCAAATAAGAGGACTGAATCCACATACTAACAAGTGAACCGTGTATTTGGGAAAACTGACTCAAAAATAATCAATAAAGCATATATCAGAGTAAGAATATTGGATTTAATAATAAAGAATAAATTTCCTTTAGGTAAAACCAAAGTCTAAATCACTTATGCAAGAGAAAGTGAGAATGGCATTAGGTCATTAGGTTTATTGACAGCAATATTTTACCCTAAAAATGATAGAACAATATGTTTAAGATAGATAAGTAAAGTAAATGTAAGCCAAAGAGGGTATATGCAGCCAAATTTTCCTTTAAATAAGGCTGATACTTACAAATATACAAATATGCTAATTATGGGATCATAATACTAATAGATTCCTTGGGGGGAGAGGGGGTACTAAAACAACATATTAATTCTACACAATTAAAACATTTGATAAAAGCCCAAAGGCATGAATGTCCAATCATAGACATTTGGCTTTATAGTTTGTACAAACAAAAATTACTAAGAAATACATTACACAATAACAAAATTATCAATACTAACCTGATAAGCTCTGTTTATTTGACTAGCTGCCCAACTAGCATACTTCATGTTGTCCTTTTTCATTTTTGCACTTGCTTTTGGATTGGAAGCAATATGACTTGCAGACTAAAAATAGAAAAGAAATACCAAAAACAAAACTCCTTTTTTTCTAGTTAAGATGATAAAAAACATGCCCAGGGTCATATCTGAAATGAGTTGA
>VMDO01029758.1:0-22200 GCA_007922755.1 Pedetes capensis | reverse complement strand
AACACTTACTGATCACATACCACTAATAATAGCTAACATTTCCCAAGGTCCCTCTGTGTGCTGTGGCACTGTTTCAAGGGTTACACGTGCTATATGGCAGATCTATTTTTAGTTTTTTAAGATACCTCCGTATTGATTTCCACAGTGGTTGCACCAATTTACAGCTCCACGAACAATGTAAAAGTGTTCCCTTTTCCCCGCAACCTCACCAGCATTTGTTGTTGTTTGTTTTATTGATCTTGGCCATTCTTACTGGTGTAAGGTGAAATCTCAGCGTTGTTTGATTTTCATTTCCCTAATGGCTAGAGATGTTGAGCACTTTTTCATGTGTTTCATGGCTTTATGGACCTCTTCATTTGAGAACTGTCTACTCAGTTCCTTTGCCCATTTGTGTATTGGGTTGTTTGGTTTTGGGGGAGTTTTTTTCTTGAGTTCTTTATAAATTCTAGTAATTAGACCTTTGTCTGATGTATAAAATGTGAAGATTTTTTCCCATTCCGTGGAGGTTTCCTTGACTCTGTTAATTGTTTCTTTTGCTGTGTAGAAGCTTTTTAATTTCATGTGATCCCATTTATCTATTCTTGTTGCAATTTCTTTAGCAATTGGAGTCCTATTAAGGAAATCTTTTCCAATGCCTATATGATGGAGTGTATTCCCTATCTTGTCTTCTATCAGTTTTAAAGTTTCTGGTTTTATGTTGAGATCTTTTATCCATTTTGAGTTAACTCTCGTGTAAATTGAGAGATGCAGATCCACTTTCATTTTTCTGCATGTGGATGACCATGTTTCCCAGCACCATTTGTTGAAGAGGCTGTCCTTTTTCCAGTTTACTTGCTTTGCTCCTTTGTCGAAAATAAGGTGGCTATAGGTGTGTTGAGGTGTATCTGGGTCTTCTATTCTGTTCCAGATGTCTTCGGGCCTATATTCGTGCCAGTACCAAGCTGTTTTTGCAACCACTGCCCCCAAAATAGATCTACCATATGACCCAGCTATAACACTATTGGGAATTTACCCAAAGGGAGATGGGTCATCATACCACAGAGATACCTGCATCTCCATGTTCAATGCAGCACTTTTCACAATAGCAAAGATATGGAATCAACCAAAATGCCCTTCAACAGAAGAATGGATAAAAAAACTATGGTATATACACACAATGGAATACTATTCAGCAATCAAGAAAAATGAAATAAGGTCATTCGCAGCAAAATGGATGGAATTAGAGAAAATTATTTTAAGTGAACGAACATGAGCTCAGAAAGAGAAACAACACATGTTCTCACTCATATGAGGGAGCTGTTTCAAAATTACAAGAAGGAAAAATCCTACTCAAAGGTCAGATCATAATAAAAGGGGGGAGGGAAGATAAGAATGATGTCAATATAAATGGACTAGAAATCACATGTAATTATTCAAACAAGATAAAAACAAAGAACACTACAGGAAAAGTTTCTATCTTGAACAGAACTGTAACCCAAGGACATATAGAAAAATACTACTAAGTAAAAGATAGAGAAGACTTGGATGGGAAACTTAGATGGGAAGGGGGAGGGGGGGAAGCATAGGGGAGGGTAAGGGGTAACCTATATGAATAATGTTTATTAAATTGCATATATTAAAATTGTCACAATGAAAAGCATATCAAAATGAATCACATTATGATGTACATTAAAAATTTGTAAAAGATAAAAAGGGTTACACGTGCATTATCATTACTCTTTACAACAAGCCCTATGTGGCATTATTATTTACTTTGTGGAAGGGACTAATTGAGGCACAGAATGGTTAGGTACCTAACTACAAGCCATACATATAAGCAGCTGAACTAGTATTCAAACCTAGTCACCTAGTAGTAGACGCTGCACTTTTAGTACTTGTAATATACTCCCTCTCAGTGTATGTGAACTGGGTGCTTAAACATGCATGTTCTATGTTAAAATTGGGTAGAAAGTGTAGAGTGTGAGGGTAAAAAAAAGCATTGTGCAATCATTCACCAGGTATTTTTGGTGGAATGGAAGCCTGGGAAGGAATGGGCTATTATGAAAATGAAAGAGTTTTATTAACAGGGACCCAATCAACTTCTTATGGGATCTCCCTCTAAAAGAATTCTGTAAGAATTCTGAATTTTTTAGATTTTGAAGTCAAACTGATACACAAACTGTTACTTAACACTGCAACAAATTCTGGGACAGTTCACCATAATCTAAAACATTCTTTCTGAAGAAAATCATATGAATACTCACATTATGTAAGGGAAAGACTGAAACTCAAAACAATTCAGGTCATATTTGCCACTAAATATGTCCCCCCATTTCTTCCAGAGTGTTTATTGAAGAAAATTTGGGAAATGAAGAAAAACATGAAAATCATCTCTAATCTCACCTGTGAGAGGTAACGGCTTTCCTCTCTTATTTCTAAATCCTGGCTGTTGAACATTTACTAACACACTGTTAGAATTAGGGAGACATCTGGTCATTCATGTCAATATCCTTGGGTAATTCCAGAAAGGTCTATAGAGGAAAACTTGTGATCATTATGTGGACTTTTTGGTTGTGAGGGGCTTGGGGCATCATATTTTGAGGTCTTCATAAAATTTGGATCTTATTTTTCATTACTAATAGGTAATGTCTAGGGATTAACTCAGTTGATAGAGGGCTGCTTTGTGGTTCCTGAAGCCCTAGGGTTGATCCCCAGCACCACAAAAACGGGAAAAGGACATGGCAATTCATTCCCAAACAATCTCCAATCAGCCATTGAAAACCCTATGAGGGTCACTATGTGTGGGACACAACTCAGTGGCACCTAACAACACCAACAGGACACTATAGTGTCCATTAGATAAAGGCAGACCCATCCATCACTTTATCAAGACCAGAGAGATGTCCTTATGGATTGTCCTAAACAAAGGCACTTTGGAACATGATGAAGAGAAGTCTTCTGGCTCCTTGCAATAAACACAGCAAGATTTCCATTGATTTGTTTTCCTTACACATAATGTGTCCACCGTTACATTGTTGATTTGACTATTGGCCAATAGTCAATGTGGTGTGAAAGTGTATGGATATAGGTACTAAAACGTGGAAGTTGTGTTTTAGAGCTCTTTGTTTCTCTTGTTTAATCCAAGATTTTTGCTGTTTGTTTTGTTTTGTTTTGGCACTGGGGGATTGAACCAGGGTGTCAGGGATGCTTTGCTAGTGCTCTACCACTGAGCTGCAACCCCAGCCTATTTTTCACTTTTTGTATTGTGACAGGGTCTTGCTAAGTTATGCAAGCTGCCTCTGGCCTGAAATTTGCAGTCATCCTGCCTCAGCCTGTGACTTGCTGGGATTAGAGGTATGTGCCACTGTGCCAGGCACAAGGTAGCTTTTATGTGAGTAAATTGACATTTGAGCTTTCTTTCCATTAATACTGTTCTGCTCAATCAAATCTTTAACTCGTATATGGCATATGTCTAAATTTTAGTAGGTGTACCTGGAGGCAGCAATCCTTTTTATCAAATGTTATAAACTTTGATGGTCAGCTGAATTGAAGAAAATTGAAAAGAAATAAATACCTATCCACATTAGTATGAGGCCACCCCTCTAAATACAGAGCAGGGTGTAGGTAGAATACCCAGGCAGGGCTAAGATTTTTCTTTGAGATTTAGTGTTGATTTCATTTCAGTACACATGGGAAAATAAGTAAAGGGCCAACCTTATTGACTAATCCATAAGGTATGTCCTCAGTTATTTTAGCCCTCCCCGCCAAAGTTTAAAGCAAATATAATCAAATGCCTTTATCCCTCTCCTTGTCCAGTAATTTCTCTTTTACCCCTAGTTACACACACACAAATACACACAGAGACACACACACACACACGCACACACACACACACACAGATTTTCAGTGAAGCATTTAATGTTTAACTCTCTAATATATCCATCAGGATAAACAGATTGCAAAACAAATGCCTAGTGATTGAAGGAGGTAACTAACTATATAGAACTGATAACTATGAAGCAGTTAAGGTTGGATGAACAGCCACCACAAATGGCAACTATTTAGTGGTTGAAGAGTTGATCTGTGGCTCTAAAGTAGGTCAGTCCTAGTTTTTTACAATAAAACCATGTCATCTACATTTTACACTGAGGACTTGTACACCTGAGTAAACCTCTAAAGAGAAATATATAGTGGACCAATTAAGTATGATGAAATACAGTGTGTTTGAGCCTGCATTGTAGAAGGCGTGAGTCCCCAACATTCAGGAAGTTTAAAGACTATGTGGAGAAATGAGCACAGAATGATTTGGACAGTGGGAAAAACATTGGCTTGAAGATGGTAGATCAGAGCAGCTGAACAATCTTAGCCAGATCTGTCTTCCTGAGTCTTGGTTTCATTAACTACAAAATGTATCCATTAATTAATGATCTTTAAAGTTTCTTCCAGCTCTAACAAGTGTTTGATTCTAAGCCTCACCAACAAAGCCAAAAATGTGACATAATCTTGTGCAAGGGATCCCCAATTTAGGAACTGGATCAACTCTGAAAGGTCAATTGTTTGGAACACATAATGTGTCCACCCACAGACACAATGGTACAAATGGTTACAATCATCTGCAGACCAGTCTGAAAAATCAGTTTAATCTTTAAAACAGTGGTAATAGAGTGTCCATAGTGGTATGGGCTCCAACCACCAATTATCACAGAGTTTATGAGGAAAATCCAGAGGATTCTAATTTGGCATGAAAACATCTCTTAATGTTTTCTAATAGTCTCTGATCAATAGACATGAAGGCAATTCTAGTTCCAATTCACTGAGAGCCCTAGGCCTTATATAGGAGACAAAGTTGAAGAGTAAGTGATGCCCTGAACCCATAAGCAGTGTGAGTTGAGCACAGTTCATGGTGTCTGAGGGTTTGGTTGTCAGAAAGGAGTTGGCTTCCAAACTCAAGCACAGGAGAGAATTGGAGAGTAAAGATATTGTCCTGGGAACGTTTGTGTTTGTTTGTTTGTTTAAAGACACAGTTACTTTTAACCTCACTCCCTTTGCAGTTGTGGAAGTTGGTACATAGAAAGGTTACATTGCATTCATGTAAGTACAAGGTAGGATTTGAGTCTAGGTCTCTCAATCTCTCTTTTGGAATTTTTACTTGAAATCCACCATGCTGTGCAAGAACCTCTTCTTTTCTTCTCATCTCCTTCCTACACAGGAAACCCATCCACAACTGAATATTTCCTTACAGACAAACCTGATCAGCAATTAGTAAAACATTTTCCTGTTGTGCTCCTGTGTGTTTTAACAATGCCAACATGTCAAAGAATGACTTGCTAGTTGCTAATGTGACCTTACTTTGGCCCCTGATGTTCTAGTCCAGGTTTGAACAAACCACCAGAGAATGGGTTTGAATATCCCAATTCTAGTACCATTAGGGTACTTCTCATGGTATGCTCCTGGTAAGACAACCACATGGGCTGGGAGAGCCTGTGTCCCAATGCCCACATGATAGGCATTGCTCTTTTGTTAGAAAGATCAGGAGCTGGATATGCCAAGTACTGACATTCTTACATTTAATCCCTCTCCCCCTGAAATCCTATGTGGTAAGTAGTTTCTCTTTTTTAAATGTGGAAAGGAGGGCACAGAGGTTTCGAGCTGTCCCTACTCCCCTTGGGTTGGTTAGGAACCAGCTCTGGGACACTGTTGTGAGGAAATGAGAAAAAGGGAATGGGATTGGGGCCAGTCGAGGCAGTGGATATGGTGCCCTGTGATGGTAGGTGTCATGAGGTCACAGCAGGGATGGGTGGGCCAAGTGTGGGTGACTCTGGCAATATGGCAGAATGTTCAGGAAAGAGAAAGAAGGAGAGAGATGGAGATTGTCTGTGCAGCACATCAGAGGAGGCTCCCTGGCCAAACATTCACACATGCAATCCTCATCTGACCATAATCTTATTATGTTGGTTCTGCATGACTAGACCTGGGGACATGGATCAGATCCCAAGCTTTTAGAATTCCAAAGAGGGAGAAGACAATGAGGAGTAGCAAAGCCTTTGTAGCATTGATGTCATGACAGGACTTCAACTGGATTGTGAAATATTGTAGGACTTAGATCGCTGACTTTTCATCAAAATGGCTGTGTGTATTGTGGGAATCCCCTAGGGAACTTTTTCTAAATACCAATGTTATATTTTGAAAAAATGCCCCAGGGAATTCTGATGGAGATCCATGCACCCCTTCTGCACTCTTCACTGTAGTAAATCTCAAAAACAAACAAAGTAAAACAGAACAAAGCATGGAGTGAGTGCTGTCAGGATCATGTTCCAAATGTGATGAGGGATACCAGAAAACTGAGAATAAAAGCATGACTAAACTGTTCAGAGGGTAAGGGAAACAAATGTGAAAGCGAAAAACCACTAAGGAAGCAAGTGTATTAGGAAATCTGGAAGAGTCCTTTTTCAAAATGTTTGCTCAGAGAAACAGCAGAGCATGGTGTCATTCAGCTACAGCCACGTGGCACCAGAGCAGACTGGGCTGGGTTTGGCTCACCCAGACTACACTGCAATGATGCATTGCAGATGGAGAGGAGGAAGCATCCAGAATTCTCTTGGGAATAGGATTCGTAGAAGCTGGGCCCAAATTTACAGTGTCTTAGTCTGTTTAGTGGAGCCATAACAGAATACCACAGGTGGAGTACTTCATAAACAGCAGAAGCTTATTTGGCTCATGGTCCTGGAGGTTAGGCAGTCCAAGATTATTGGGAGTGGGGAGTCTCACATGGAGGGAGATGAAGATGGAGAGGGAAAAACAGTGCTAATCAGATGAACTTGCCTTCTTTTCTTTTCATTTTTCTTTTCTTTTTTCCCTTTTTCAGACTGGATCTTATGACATGGCTGGCCTTGTAGACGTGATCCTCCTTCTTCAGCAAACCCACACTTATTCTAATTATAACTAAACTATTGCCTCAATAAAAACATTAATCTACTCATAACCTAACCACCTCTTAAAGGTCCTACCTCTAAACACTGTGTCTTGGGAATTTTTTTATAACATGTGACATTTGGGGGACACATTACAACCATAGCGACAGGAGAATAAAGTAAAATGATATCTCATAGATGATTCTAAGTGAATCTTTCCCTTATTCATTTTCCAAGTTTGAAAATCTACCTTACTTTCCATAATCCAACCTTCATGGGAGAAAAGAATGTGATATATTATCATTAAAATGACAAAGGTTTCATGCCAGTGTCACAAGAGCAGGAACCTGGAGTCCTACAGCCCAAGGATCACACCCAGGTCCACCACCTATAGGCCACACCTGCCAGGCTCAGCTGAGTCTGGAAATCTCAGTATCCTTGCCAATATAATGGGAATATTGATGCCTGGCTGGCAGGGTTGTGAGCACTGGATGAGGTAATACCATAAAGAACCTAGTGCAGGAACTTGGAAGTTCTCAGTTTGGGTTCATTCTCTCCCCCTAGTAACACCCTTGG
This sequence comes from Pedetes capensis, assembly GCA_007922755.1. Taxonomy (NCBI): domain Eukaryota; kingdom Metazoa; phylum Chordata; class Mammalia; order Rodentia; family Pedetidae; genus Pedetes; species Pedetes capensis. Next base: position 14,734 of record VMDO01029758.1, on the reverse strand, counting down.
AGTTCTCTCTGTATGTTTTCATTAGTGATCAGTACATGTCATTTTGTGGTCTTTGTACCCACCCCCTTTGGGCTGCTTATTATGTAAACACAAGTGACTCTTTTCATTTGGTACTTCGTCTTCTTCACTGGGACTGTCACTATTTAAAACTACCTTTTGCTCCTCGCCCTCCAACACATACTTCACCAGAATAGCATGATTACATGTTTTCCCTTATTACATCCTTCAGGTATTGGACATCATCTGCAAGATAAAATCTAAACTCCTGAGCAGGGTGTACAGGGCCGTGAACAGTCTGTAGACTAGAGTACTTTTGCCTCCCTTTCCATATCCTCTCCTCCCAGGTTTCCTCTCATGTCTGGGGGTCTGCCCTCTGATCTCCACCCTTGCAAAACTCACAGTTTTATTCTTGGTGCTCCCATGGTACTTTGCACCTTCTGTCACTCATCTCCCTATTATTTCTGTACAAAAATGAGAAAGGCAAAAAGATTTCAAGCTGTGGAGAAACCTAACCTCCATCCCAATCCCAGCCCTGCTGCTTAACAACTGGGCCTAATGATTAAAAGTCAAGTAAATAAACTTTGATACTTCTCTATACTAGAATGCTGATGCAAGTTATTTCATCTCCATGTTTCAGATATAATAAGAATACCCACCTTATAGTGCTGCATGTTAATAGTGAATACCTGCAAAGCTCTTACACAGTACCTTGTACTTAGTAAGCCTTCAGGAAACCTTGCCTATAAATGTTACATCTATCTCTCTGAATCTGAGTTCCCTGTAGATGAGACTATCTTTTTTAAAATTTCTTTTCTTTTGAAAATGTCTGTTTAAACATTTACTGAATGAAGACACGAGTAGATCTTTTCAAGGCCTTATACCCCTGTTTACCTAAGTATTCCTTGACTGCAGCGTTTGGACTGTGTACCAAATATTGTCAATTTAAAATATCACCATTAATATTTTTGTAAGCATTTTGTTTTCATTTACGTTATTTCCTTGGAATGTGTTTTTTTTTTGGTACTGGGGGTTGAACCCAGGGCCTCACACTTGCATGCTCTGCAAGTGCTGAACAACTGAGCTGTACCCCCAGCCCAATTTTTTTACTTTTTTGTGACAGGGTCTCGCTAAGTTATGCAAACTGCTTCTGGTCTCGAACTTGCGATTCTACTGCCTCCACCTCCTGAACCACTGGGATTACAGGCATGCACCACAGTGCCTGGCTCCAAAATGAAATCATTTAACAATATAAGTTTCATAGGTCTTATATACATATTCATAGATTGTTCTTTAGTTGTTGATATGTTTTATCTGAATTCATGTATTTTGTCTCTGTATACTTAATATACTCCATTAAGTGAGATAGTGAGATGTTAGAGATAGAAGGGTCTTTAACTGCAGGATCCTTTTTTATTCATTTAATTTATTTATTTTTAAATTTTCTGCAGGGCTGAGGATTGAAGCTAGGGCCTTATACATGCTAGGCAAGCATTCTACCATTGAGGTGCATCCTTAGCCCTTGTTCTTTTGAGACAAAGTCTCAATATGTCGCTCAAGCTGGCCTTGAACTCATGATTCTCCTGCCTCTGCTTCTAGAGTACTAGGATTACAGGCACTGTAATTACATCACTAAGCCTGGCTCCTTATTTTTTTAATAGATGAAGAAACTAAGAGTGTGAGAAATTTATTCAGTGCCACAAAATTGTCCTTTTTTTAAGTAGCTAAAAACAAATTTTCTCTTGTAGCTGGGGTGAAAAGAATGTTTTCTAGTTTTTGTTTGTAAGTTTTAACCACCTGTATTTCCTATGTAGAATGAGATTTATTTTAGCCACAAGCTGCATATAACATAGTACTTATTCAGTGCATAAGAAGAAACACTTGTTTAACACTTCATGGTTATCAGTCATTGTACTCTATGCATGTGTGTTGATGGATGTCTGAGACTGGTACATGGAAGGGAGAGGGAAACTTTGTCTTTTCTCCTCAAAATCTGTGCTGGGGATGGAGGTATAGCTAGTGGTAAAGCACATACCTAGCATGTACAACTTCCTGGGTTCTATCCCCAGCATCACACACATACAGAACGTCCCTTTTATGTGGCAATTCCTTTCCTCAGATGTGATCAAAAAATAATGACTATCACAGAGTTGCTCATAAGAATAAGGATTTAGAAATAAATGTCTAATGCTTATTGTTATTGTTGTTAGGTTTGAGTCAGTGTCTGACTCAAAGCAACCCTCACAGGATTTTCAATGGCTGGTTGTTTTGGGATTGCTTTGGAGGTGGATTATCACATCCTTCTCCAGTTTTTGTGATGGTGGGATCCAACCCAGGTCCTCAGAGAGTGTGGAGCAGCGTTTTACCAACTGAGCTAAGCCCTAGCCTCATCTAATACTTAGAGGTTAGTTAAATTAATTGTTATGTCCATGTGGTGGAATACATGAACTCATTTCAAATTATCTTGTAGGAAAATCTTGAATGACATAGTTGTTGTCCATGTTGAATACTAACAAGTCAGATCTGACTCATAGGCACTCTAAGTACAATACAATGAACTACCCAGCACCGTGCCATGCACACTCTTTTTATGTTTGAGCCCAAAGTTAGAGACACTATGTTTCTTCTTATGTTAAGTCATGCAAGATTTGCAAAAGGTGGTCCCAGGGGCTTTATTCCATACCCATCATGAAGGTTGATTTCACTTTGAGGACATAACTCCTCCTGAATCATTTCTTGAATGTCTTCTAAGCTAAGGGGCTCCTTTTCTGGCACTGTATTTGACACTGCTTCTCTGTTATTCATAAGGTTTCCAATGGCTAATTGCTTTGAGGGTGGGCTGCTAGGTCCTTCTCCTTAGTCTGTCTTAATCAGGAAGCTCTGAAACCTGTCCACTATGGGTGGCCCTAGTGGTATCTGGGATACCAGTGGCATAGATGTCAGCATCACAGCAACATGCACAAGTGCCTACAGCACTACAATCTGACAGACGTGTGGGAGAAATGACATAGTTGTTGTTGAGTCAGGTCCTACTCATAGCTACCCCATGTACAACAGAACAAAATACTCCTTGACACTGTGCCAATCCTGGCCTACGTCAGTGCTTCTGTACTATTCATAATGTTTTCAATTGCTGATTGGTTCAGGCTTATTTCAGGAGTGGGTTGCCACATCCTTCTCCTGTTTTTGTAGTATTGAGGATTGAACCCAGGGCCTCAGACTGTGTAGAGAAACACTCTACCAACTAAGATAAACCAAAACCCATGACATACCTAGATATATGTATAAATATTATAAAGTGAGCAATGGAGACTATGATTTAAAAAGATCTAAATAAATTGTACTACATGTCATGTTCATGGACATGAATTGGAAAGCATAGTATTAACTTGTCTATCTCCTCAAAATTGGTCTATAGATTCAATGAACTTCTAATGAAGTCTTAGCTGCCTTTTTCTTGTTTGCGAGGTAGTCAAAATTGACTAACTCTGAAGTGCATACAGAAAACTAAAGGATTTGTAAAATACATAAGATCATCTTAAAGAGAAAGAGCAAAGTTGGTGGATATTACTGTCAGATTAAGCAACTTAATATAAAATTCAGCCTGCAGCGGTAGCCCTGTGGCATCTGATCCCATCAGATCTTGGAAACTAAGCAGGGTCAGGCTTGGTTAGTACCTGGATGGGAGACCACCTGGGAACACCAGAAGCTGTAGGCTTGGGAGAAGGACCTGGCAACCCCCTCTCAAAAATCAATCTGCCATTGAAAACCCTATGAACAGCAGAGAAGCACTGACAATAGTGTTTCCCCTGTTGTACAGAGGGTCGCTATGAGTCGGAAACCGACTCGATGGCACCTAACAACAACAACAATGTAAAATTCAGACAATATGCTATTGGCATAAGAATGATAGAAGAGAATATAGATTCCAGATACAGTATCATAGCATTTGGTGGGAGAGAAGATGGATAGTCTGTTAAATAAATAATTCTGGAAAATTGCATATTCTTATAAAATGAGCTTTAATGTCTGTTTTTTTTTTAATCATACCTGAAAAATTAACTTTGAGTGGATCATAGAACTGGATGGAACCATAGAACTTGTGAAAATATATGGGAAAATATTTCCATGACTTTTGGACAAAGCCCTTTTTCTCTCTCTCTTTCTTTCCTTCTTTCTCTCTTTCCTTCCTTCTCCCCTCCCTCACTCCCTCCCTCCCTTCCTTTGTCACCCACCCTCTCTCTCTTTCTCTCTCTCTTTCTTTCTGCCCTTCTTTCTGCCTTTCTTTCTTTCTTTCTTCCTTTTGTTTTTATTTTTTGAGACAAGATCTTGCTATGTAGCCCCAAATCCTCCTGATTCTGCCTCTTGAGTGGTAGGATTACAGTCATGTGCCACATGCCTGTACCTCACCAATCAAAAATTTCTTAAACAGGGTTAAAAAAATATTAACCATAAAAAGAAAGATTGATAAATTGGGTTTCATTAAAATTAAGAATTTTGTGAAAGGCCAAGTCACAGACTGAGAGGAGGTATTTGTAATATATGTAAATATGTTGTTGTTGTTGTTAGGTGCTGTCAAGTCGTGTCCAACTCATAGCCACCCTCCTAGGGTTTCCAATTCCTGGTTGTTTTGGGATTTCCTAGGGAGTGGATTGCCATGTCCTTCTCCCGTTTTTGCAGTGCTAGGATTCAAGCTCGGGACCTCAGTGATTGCAGAGTGGAGCTCTACCAACTGAGCTAAATCCCAGCCTCATATGTAAATATATCAAAAAACTCAAATCCTATAGTCTAAGAATAAAACACCAAAATACAATTAAAAATTGGCCAAATGCTTGAACAAAGATTTTACAGAAGGTATTCTAATATCCAATAAGTGTCTGAAAAGATACTCAAGACATCATTAGTCAAATTACCAACCACATGCTCCAGGATGACTAAAATTAAAAATACTGATTATGTCCCATGTGATAAAGATACAGAGCCATTAGATTGCTGTTGTTGTTGTTAGGTGCCGTCGAGTCGGTATCCCACTCATAGCGACCCTCTGTACAACAGGGGAAACACTATTGTCAGTGCTTCTCTGCTGTTCATAGGGTTTTCAATGGCAGATTGATTCCTGGGAGGGGTTGCCAGGTCCTTCTCCCAAGCCTACAGCTTCTGGTGTTCCCAGGCGGTCTCCCATCCAGGTACTAACCAGGCCCAACCCTGCTTAGCTTCCGAGATCTGACGGGATCGGATGCCATAGGGCTTATAGCTGCAGGCTGCCATTAGATTAGAACTCTGCATATTCTTGATTTGACTTTAAAATGGCATAGCCAGTTTTTAAAAATTGATATATCTTTAAAAGCGAGAATTAAGCCCTCTGAGGCTTAGCAATTCTGCTTCTAGGTATGTAGCCAAGAACAATGAGGGCAAATGACCATCAAAAGATATGGACAAAGTGTTCAGGCAGTTTTATTTTTGATAATCAGAATTTGGAAATAAGCCAAATATCTCCAAAGAAGGGAATTGATAAATACATTGAAGTGTGTTCTTATGGTGGGCTTGTCCAATGCAAAAATAAACTAAAACCAACCTATTGTTATATTCAACAACAAGCAGTATGATAAGAGATAAGAAGCAGACATAAAAATAAAATGTGATTTCATTTATATGAAATTCAGAAACAGGTAAAAGTAATTACAAGTGTTAAAAGTCAGAATAGGATTTACCTCTGGTACAACAGCATATTTACTGGGAAGGGGCAAGTGGCAACTTTCTGTAGTGCGAAAGAGTTCTTTACGTTGATCTGAGACACATGGTGTTTAAACAAGTATATACATACATAAAAGTGTATCAAGAAAGTTGTTGTTGTTATTGTTAGGTGCCGTCGGGTTGGTATCTGACTCATAGCGACCCTCATAGCGTTTTCAATGGCTAACTGTCTTCGGGATTGCCTTGGGAGTGGATTGCCAGGTCCTTCTTCCATTTTTGCATTGCTGGGAATTAAACTCGGGACCCCAGAGACTGCAGCGCAGCACTCTACCAACTGAGCTAAATCCCAGCCCATCAAAAAAGTACACTTAAGAATAATACTCCTTGATATGTATTAAAATATATTACAATAAAACAGTAATATAGGACATTTCAATTTTCTTCCTTTTGCTGTGTTTTCTATATGTCACCTTTTTTTCCCCTATTTTCTAAGAAGTCTAACTTGAAGACAGGCTTGCAGCTGTACCACTGTGGCATCTGATCCTGTCAGATCTCAGAAGCTGAGACGGTTGGGCCTACGGCTTTGGAACACCAGGTGACATAGGCTTGGGAGAAAGACCCAGCAACCCACTCCCAAAAAATAATCAGCTATTGAAAACCCTAGGAATAGGAGAGAAGCACTGACAATAGTTGTACGTAGGGTTGCTATGACTCGGACACTGACTCAATGGAACCTAAAAATAACAACAAATTGGGGACATGGTCAATTATAATGAGAGGAACAGACAAAAGAAGTCATTATTTTTTTAAAAAGCTAGAGTTAATCTCAGATACCTATCTTGATTTATTGACTTGAGTCCTAGACTCAGATAAAGATAGTTCAGAGCCTCACAAGTTGGGAGCTGGGCTATAGAATGGGGTGGAGCCATGCAGATATTTTGAGTCTGGTAGGGGTGGCTCTCTGTGGGCTCTTGAGGCCATATCTGTTGTCAGTACCTCAGGCTGTTTCTCCCAATACAGGCCAAAGCTAGAGTGTAGGCTTCCAGTTATTGGGAGAGGAAAAGGGGAGAGGGAGGGCCAAAAGTCCCCTGGGAAGAGATTGGCCATAAAGGAAACCAGAGTAGTTAAACTCTGGCTATTTCCAGAGAATATCTTCCTTTGCTCTTTACCTGATTAGGATTTCCTTTCTTTTTTAAAGTTAATTAATTAATCAATCTTTGTTTCTGTAAAACTGGATTCAGTTTTCAACAACTCAACAACTCTGCTGATGTTTGGGGACACTAGGTACATAAGTTCTCTGGGTTATTTTGCTGCAGACTTAGCCTAACTTAGAGAATTCATTCCACTTAACCTCTTCTTTCTTTATTTGGTGTTATCTACATTAGAGTGATACTTTGAGGCTTAATGAATATTCATATCCCACTTTGAAGTGTTCAGATGAAGAGGCAGTTGACAAGAATGGTGCTGTTCTAAGGTCTACTTAGAAACCCAAGCAAGGTAGGAAGCATGGTATGTGGTAGTCCACTTCTAAGTGTAGTAACATGGGAACTCCCAAATCCTCCCTGCTTCAGTTAGAATCACTGCCACTCAACCAGGGGAGGGGATTGTATTTCTACATTTGTCTCATTTCTAAGAGGAGAGTGTAAATATGAGGCAATTTGTAAACTATTTAGAGGGTGACTCTAAAGAATCTGGTATATTGCTGTTGTCAATAGATCAAGAACTTTCAGTCCCAAAGTAGGATATAACATAGCTTTCAAGTCAGGATCAAAGTGTGCCAAACTCTGAGAACAGAGGTAAGCTTTAAAACAAATATTGTATATACTGTTAGAAATCTGCCTAAAAATACTCATCCAGGTGCGTAACGGGCAGATGGTTTAAGATAAATACCATCTTTTGCATCCTTAAGAAGCAGAAACAATGAAATATAATTAATAAAAAACAATCTGGAAGATGGTACTAAGGTTCTGTCAGGGATGTGGTCTCTGAAAATAGCTGCCAATTTTATTAGTTTTGCCTACCTTTATCCAGACACCAGACACAAACAACTTAAAGGAGGAAAGATTTATTTTGGCTCACAGTTTCAGAGGATTCTGTCCATCATATTGGAAAAGGCATGGCAGACCAACTCATCAGAGTGGCCTATGAAGTAGAGAAAAGTAAATGCTGGCATCTTCTGCTTTTTCATCTTTTGTTCTATCTGGGTCCCCAAGCATGGTATTCAGAACATTAGAGTGCATTACAGTCCTCCAGAAAACTAGTTAAAATTCATATTCCCAAGGTCAAGATCAGAAATTCTGATTTAGAAGTATGAGATGGGCCTAGACAAATGCTTTTTTTTTCCCCAGTGCTAGGCATCAATCCCAGGGCATTGAGCATGCTAGATACATATTCTGCCCCTCAGCCATATCCCCAGCCAAGAAAATGCATTTTTTAAAAATACCCAAGACAAGTCAACTGTGAATAGCTTTTAGACTACCCTTTTGGGTGCTGGAAACAAATATTGAATGTACTGTGGACTGCTAAAAGAACCAACAGATTTGTCCTAGAAGAAGTGCAACCAGAGTGCTCCTTGGATGCAAAAATGGCTAGACTGTGTTGTACTTATTTTGGACATGTTGTCAGAAGGGACCATTACCTGGAGAGGGACATCATGTTTGGGAGAGTGGTGGGTCAATGGGAAAAAAAGAAACACTCTCTACTAGATGAGTTGGCACAGTGACTGCAACAATGGGCTGAAGTATAAAAATGATCACATGTATGGCACAGCATCCAGTAGTGTTTTGGTCTGTTATACATAGGGTTGCTATGAGTCAGACCCAACTCAATAAAAGGGGAATAGTGGCTCAGACCTAGAAAAAGAAGAGACTATCTGGGAATAGATCTGGGATTTATCTCGGTTGGTAGAGCATTGTTCTGCAGTCTCTGAGGTCCCAAGTTCAATTCCCAGCACCACAAAAATGGGAGAAGGACATGGCAATCCACTCCTGAGCCAATCCTGATACAATCAGCCATTGAAAACCCTGTGAGGGTCACTGTGAGTCAGACACAACTTGATGACACCTAACAGCATTAACAACAATCTGGGAATAAGAATTTCCTGGCGTTACTCCAGTTTTGGCCTTCACTGTCCAGCTCAATAGTGGATCATTTGCCAGCTAGGACTATAAGTCCCTGTGGTGGAAATATGGTATATCAGCCTTTCTTTGCTTAATGAAAACAGCCTTTCAGAACATCCAACTTGAATTGTGTAGCTTCCATATTTAAAGTTTAGCATTGTGACTTTTATTTGACTTCTTTTTTCTTTTCTTTTCTTTTTTTTTTTTTGTGTGTGGGGGGGGAGTGTCTTGCTATATGGCCCAGGTTAGCTTCAAACTCCTGATCTTCCTGCTTCCACCTTCCCAGTGGAATTATGGTCATGGGCCAACATAAAATGCTTAATTTGGTTCTTAAATAGATTTTCCTTGCTGAGTGCGGTGGCACATGCTTATAATTCCAGCTGCTCAGGAGGCTGAGGCTGGAAGATCTCATGAGTTTGAAGTTAGCCTAGGCTACATAGTGAGATTCTCTCTCAAAATAAAAAATAAAATAGAGGGCTAGGGTATAGCTCAGGGGTAGAGCACTTGCCTAGCATGTGTGAGGCCCTGGTCTATCTCCAGTACTATTGCAGGAGAGCAAGGAACTTGTCCCAAGAGCTTAAGTGGTCAGATCTCTCAGATTTGAAGGTCTACATACAATGTGGCTCTCCAGCGCCCCAATCCTGTGTACAGGGAACAGATGCCCTCATATAGTGATGTGATGGCCCATTTGTTAGCTGGTTGCATTTATTGTTAAAATGGAATGAATCTGAATTCTGACTATACAACAGTCTCTATGAGTTTGGGTTTGTGTGAATCTGCCCCAGAGCAGAGTGACTTGTGCCATACGTTGAGCCCAGGCTATGTGCCACAGAGTGGACCAGGATTCATATAACCTACAATAGGTTCACTCTGAGAAGTCACCTCCATTAAGGGTTATTAAAAGCTTAGTTTCTTTTCTCACATTCAGCATCATATAACTCACATGACAGTGAGTAAGAGAAAGATGATACTAGGATTGTGATTATAGTTGACCTCACTTTCAAAAGCTGACAAAAGTACCAGCAGATGAGATGTGGATTCTCTAGTCCTTGGACTAGAAAGCTTTTTCTGTAAAGGACCAGATATAAACATACTAGGTATTGCCATCTACATATATTCTGTTACTATTTTTGTCATTTTCTTCTTCTTTATTTATTATTTATGTATTTACTTATTGTAGTGCTACAAATCAAACCCAGGGCATCATAATTGATAGGCAAGAACTCTCCCACTGAACCACACTGCCAGCCCTTGTTTATTATTATTTTTTACAGCCCTTTAAAAATATGAAAACCATCCTTTGCTTCTGGTATAAAAACAGGCTCCTGAGTGCCATAGCTCACCAATCCCTGCTCTAGTCCTAAGCTGGCCACTCATGGGAAGGACCACCTTTCAGGTGAGCTACTTTAACTTCTTTACTCATTAACAAACAAATGAATGATAAATTTATAAGATACCTATTCCTGTCCAGGCTTGTAACTACTTCCATTGCCAATATGTGTGGCCAGATGGTCATACAAGGAGAAGCATGCTGGACAGGAAACTCTGTAGAAATTGGGGCCTTGAGTGTCATGCACTAGCAGGATGGGTTAGGGCTAGCTAAGGAGACTGTGGGCCTGAGGGGCCAGACAAGAGCTGCTTTCTCCTTGAACACTTGGGAGAACAAGTTTGGTCTGCACTGAAGTCTCAACCAAAAATGAGATTTCCCAGAGAAAGTTAATGAGAAAATGCCCTTGGCCAGGAATGAGCTTAGCATGGGTCATTTGGGTGAAGTACCAAGTCCAAGAGATCTTGTAGACATTGTCTAAGAGCCTGGAACTACACACTTACCCTCTGTGGGATGTAACAGCCTGGCTCTGTCTGCCCCAGGAGCTCTCTTACAAGCCATTCCAATAAAGGGAGCGTCCCAGCAGTTTGGATAAAAGCCCAATTAATCTCCAATGAATGAGCATTCCTGAAAACAGAATCTTTCAGGACCCAGGAACAACCATATGCGTCATTTCCTTGAGCGAGCAACTGAACTTCTTGAAAGAACCCAAATTAACTAATTTTGATATTTGTTTCCTGGATAAGAATTTTTCATTATTTATCTCACTGTTTGGAATTTAAATCACCTCCAGTTATTACTTAAACTCATAATATACAAATGACCAAAGTCATGTAATTGATCAGAAGGCTAGTCAGGATCAAAGAACAGGGAGGAGTCAGTAAGAGGACTATAAAGAACTGCAAAACTGGGCTCTAGCTTGTGCTTTTTTTACTCACTGCTGCAGTGATTGTTAGAAATGCAGTGGACAAGGACGGGAGGTGGGCATGGTGGGCAATGGTTAAGAAGCCTGAGAAAGCCTGTAGCCCTCCTCTTCCACAGTTGAAATTCACTGATGCGTAGTTCATGTTGTTTTGTTTTGGGTCTTCTTGAAACCTCCTTAAACAAAACAAAGGAAAACAATAAGACTTTTACAACTCAAGCTGGAAAATGGCTCTGCTTATTTTGAAGTGGTCAAGAGAAAAGCTATAGAAACCAGAGTGGTTCTTAAGATGGGCATGTTGGCGCAAACTCTAATCCCAGCACTTGGGAAACTGAGGCAGGAGAATCGACCTGAGTTCAAGGCCTCCCAGGTCTACATAGAGAGTTCCAGGGCAGCCTATGCATAAATAAATAAATAAAGGAGAGAAGGAGTGAGAGAGAGAGAAAGAAAGAGAAGGAAGGAAGGAAGGTGGAAAGGAAGGTAGGTTGGTTCTTAAATAAGAAAACCTGAGCTTGGATGATTCATGCTAAGAGGTCATGATTGCAATCAGCCTCATTGGCAGGAAACCACCCAGTAAATCACAATCTAGAACCATGTTAAGGCCTGTCCTTTTTAAAATAGAAGAGATTAGTGTATCTTAGGCTGTGTTCATTTCAAAAGAACGAAAACCAAGTAAATTTTTTTATAATTTGAATTTTTGGCAAAGTAGTAACATAAGATGACCAACTATCCTCCACCTAATGAAGGTAGACTGAAAACATGCCCATAACACCCTCCCCTATGAATAAAATGTAAGTGTAAGGTTTAAAGTAGGTCTATAGCATCAGGAAAATATCATTTCCTGAGAGTGCTCTGAAAGAGACTGAGTCTTGTTCTGGCATTAATACTGTTATTAATACTGAAATACTTGAACTGCATACAGCATAGCTATTAAATACCTTATCTGAAATGATATGAAAATAGGATTGTAACTGCCCAGATGAAGAAAGTGAGTCTCTGCTCTCCACTCAAAATCTGTAGGCTAGGCTGGACCAAGAACCTTGGACCCAGGGCAATAAAAAAAATCATGTTGAGGAGAAAATCATTCTCTGATCTCCCAGAGGATGGCAGGGCAAACTTATCCAAAAAACAAAAGTGAGCTTGGCATCTGTGTCTTTTTTTTAGATGAACACCCCAAGTCACAGATAAGCATTTTCCAGAGTGCCCTCACCTTCATCATTGCTATTAGCAGCATGGCTTGCTAGTTTTGCCTGCTTGGAGTGTTAGGATAAGTTCACTACCAATGAAGTTCCCTGCTTCAATTACCACAGAAGTAAAACTTAGGTGGATGAATGGCTTTTATTCAAGTATTTCCTAAATCTTTTACTTTAGCAGTCTATAGTATTATGGATAGGTAAAATAAACAAAACAAACAAACAAACAAAAACATCTTGTTTGAAGTTAAAAGTGTAGAAGACCTCATCATAGAAAATGATTAGGTGTAATTCTATCCATTCTTTGAATATAATGGTTCATCAGATTCAGTAGTTGTTGGGAAATAATCATTTCTTTTAATTTTTTGATTTTTTTCTCTGAAAAGACAAAAAAAATACTATGAACCTTTCATTTTAATAGTACAAAGAAATATGCTATTTATAAATCAGCCACAGGACAAAAGAACACAATGTAAATTAGACATTACATTCTCTTAAGAACTATTTCCTTTGCCTGGTGTGGTGGTACATGCCTGTAATCCCAGTGACCCTAGAGGCAAAGGTAAGAGGATCAGAGGTTTGAGGTTAGAGGCAGCCTGGGTAATTTAGCCAGTGCCTCTCTCAAGTGAAAAAATTTAAAAGCTGCTGGGGTGCAGCTCAGTACCAGAGCACTTGCAAAGTGTGTGCAAGGCCCTACGTTCAAGCCCCTAGTACAGACAAAACAATACAAAAAAAAGTTACTTCAGTATTACATAAATAGGTTTGTGCACTTTCATTTTCTCTTTGAAATCAGGTAACCCCATGACATCTCAGAGGGAAATAAGTACATAGACAAGTTTTACATAGAGGCAAGGATGATTTTCTTTTTTGAACCAGTGTAATTAATCACACTGGGAGAAGGTCCTGGCAATCCACTCCCAAAGCAATCCCGAAGCACTCAGCCATTGAAAACCCTATGAGGGTCGCTATGAGTCAGATATCAACTCCATGGCACCTAACAGCAACAACAACAACAATTATTGTCCTCTGACCTTTATTTAATTTCATATTCCAGAGATGCTTGCTTCTAAATTTAGTTAGGAAAACAAGGGAATGTTATGGTTGTTTTTCTGGCTGTACATGGCATTGAAGTATACCTAGAATAGTTTTCAAATGTTGGTGTGGCTGTAGGTACAAAGCCAAGGGGGCCACTAGGGACTCAAGTCCAGTCCCAGCTCCTCTTACCAAGCCCAGCTACCTGAGCTCGAACTGCTTCTGCTAGGAAGAAAGGGCACTTTTTATGTTTAATCTGCTTAGAGGGAATGTGGTTTTCTGAACTAGCTCAAAGTCTTGGGAGCTGGCAAAGTCCAGGCCCAGTGTTATGGATATTCCTGGCAGGGCTTTGGACCCCACCGCTGCTCCCATCTTCCTGGTCCTTGTTCCCCCAGGCCTTGAAGTGCTCCTGGCAGGGTGAGGGTCCCCAGATCAGCCTGAGGAGCAGTGTCACCAGGCAGTCCAGTCTTCTGTGGACCTGAGTCAGGGAGGGGGTTGGGAGGTTCTGAGTGGCCTCCTCTGCCCTGGTTGGGAAGTATTAGTCCCAGGCACCCTTTCTTGCTTTGGTCTGCGGAACTTGCATGTAGACTGGGTTCATTCCTCATGCTTCTCTCCCTCTTCCTCCTTTCACTCTGCTCCAAGGAGACCCATAGACATTTCTGTCTCTAAGGTTTTGGTGCTAGCTTCATTTTTCCCTCTCAGGTGAATTTGGATTTTAAGTGTGCTCAGAGAAATGTGGCCACCCAAACTGATTCCTGAAATTTTTAATTTTAGTTTTGTAGAGAGAAGCAAAGATTAGGGTGTTTTGCTGAACTCAACACAATGCTTTGATTGGCTTCCCACCCTGGGCCTCTGTAGGAAGTGGGCTGCTGTCTACTGCAGGATGGGCAAGGGCACAGATGGGATTGCTTAACCACACCCACACTTTCAAAAGTTAGACATCAGCCAGAAATGTAAAATAAAATGTTCTCTCTTCAATCTTAACAAATCAGTGACATCATTCAAAAACATTTGTAAAGCTGTGGTGTTCATATGATGAAAAGGAGCAAAATACCAAAGATGACTGAATTCAATTAATAATGCAAGTGTTTGGAGGAGGAGCTAGTGACATTTTGTGTGAATGGTAAAAACCATACACAACTCATAATTTATTAATTTATTCTATAACTTTTAATTTATTTCCTTCATGTTAGCAAACTCATAAGTTACATTGCTGTGATAAAGATTTTTAATTTGTAATTTGTGTTCAATTGACAGAAGTAACAGATTAAAGTATAATTGTGTATAAAATATTTAAAATTTAAGTATAGTTTCATCAAAATATAAAACAAATTGAATGCCAATTTTGAAATGTTCATTACTTTGTATAGTTTTAAAGTTATTCTAAAATCTTATGTTATCTATTAAAATTCAGGGGCAAAATAAAAATAATACAGGAATACCAACATTT
>VMDO01029757.1:0-22215 GCA_007922755.1 Pedetes capensis | reverse complement strand
TTTTTTTTTTTTTTTTGTGCTGAGTAATATTCCATTGTTTGGACCTATCACTTATTTATCCATTCAACTACTGAAAGACATATTGGTTGATTCCATATTTTGTCTGTCAGTGTGTTATGCTATGGGGGCTTTTGTGTTGCTGTAATGCTGAAAACTATGCCACCAGTATCTCAGATAGCAGCAAGGCCACTCATGGTGGACAGGTTTCAGCTGAGCTTTCAGACCAAGACAGACTAGGGAAAATGACCCAGCAACCCACTTCTGAAACAAGTAGCCATTGAAAACCCTATGAATAAAAGAGAAGCACTGTCAAATATAATGCTGGAAAATGAGTAGGCCAGGCTGGAAGGCATTGAAGAAAAAACTAGAGAAGTACCTCCTCAAAGTAATTGTTGTTAGGTGTCAATGAGTAGGTGCCATTGAGTAGTGACGATCACAGGGTTTTCAATGGTGGATTGTTGAGGGGTTGCTTTGGGAGTGGATTGCCACATTCTTCTCCCATTTTTGTGGTGCTTGGGATCAAACCCGGGTTCTCAGTGTGGAGCAGCAATCTACCAACTGAGCTAAACCCCAGCCCCCTCAAAATAGAGTTATCCTTAATGACAAGAATAGGATAAAGCCCCTGGGGACTTCCATTTGCTGATGTGGCACTATGCAAAATGAGAAGAAAAATAGTGACTGCAACAATGGGCTCAAACAATTAAACTAATGAATAAATCATAAGATTATGTACATGGCACAGTGTTGGTTAGTATTTTGTTCTATTGTATATAGGGTCACTATGAGTAGGATTTGATTCAACAGCACCCAACAATTACTCAAAACTTGCTCATACAGGTATTTTTGCATATATTATTTTTCTAATGCTTTTAGTAAGAAAAAAACAACATGGTTATTGGATGGTATGGTAAAATTTTTAACATTCTGCCCAAGTACCTGCCAACATGACTCTAAAGTTTACATTCGCACCAACAGTGAATATGAGTTCATATTCCTCTACATCCTCACCAGCATTTGGTATTGTCAGTGTTTTGGATTTTGGTCATCGCCATTTGTGTGCAATGGTATCTCCTAGTTCCCTTAATTTGCACTTCTCTGATGTCATATGATGTGAAGCATTTTTTCATATGCTATCTGTTTACTTCCTCTGGTAAATTGCTAAAGGCTTGGGCTCAGTTTTTGAAGGAGTGTATCTTTAACGTTGAGTTTTAAAGACTTTTCTTTTTATATTTTGTATAATACTGCTTTGTCAGATGTCTTTTGCAAAACTTTTATTTTGTCCCTTATCTTTTCATTATTTTGAAAATGTCTTCAACAGAGCAGAAAACTTTAGTTTTAATAACAACCAGTTTATAAACACTTACATGGATCATACTCCTAATGTCCTACCTAAAAAATTATCACCATACCAAGGATCAGCCTAATTTTCTCCTATGTTACCTTTTAGGAATTGTATAGTTTTGTGTTTTACACATAAGTCTGTGGTCTATTTGGTGTTATTTTTTTGTGAAGAGTGTAGTTTCTATGTTTACACTGGTTTTATTTACACGTGTTTATATTCAATTGTCTCAGTACCATTTGTTTAAAAGATTATGGTATTGCATTGGCCCCTTCGTTAAAAATCTCTGACTGTATTTAGGTGGATGATTTTCTGATATCTCTTTTGTGTTACATTGATCTATTTGGCTATTATTTCATCAATATCACACTGTATTGGTTATTGCACATTTATAGTAAGTCTTAGGGTCAGAGAGTGTCAGAGGATCAACTTTATTCTTCTATATGTTATTGGCTATTTTGAGTCTTTTATCTCTCTGTGTGAATTTTCGAACCAGTTTTTCAATACTGTACACACATAATAACTTGATGGGTTTTGATGGGTATTGCATTGGATCTATATTTTAGCTTGAGAAGAACTAACGTTTTGACTACACTGAGTTTTACAATCCATGAATGTGAAGAATCTCTCCATTTAGTTAGTTCTTGATTTCTTGATTTGTTTGATCAGAGTTTTGTAGTTTGTTTTTATATTGATCTTATACATAATTTGGTAAGTATATACACATTTCATTGTGGAGAGCTAATATAAATGTTGATGTTTTTAATTTCACGTTTCCTTTTTTCATTCCTGTTAGACAGTTAAATGATTGACTTTTGTATATTAACCTTGTGCCCTATAACCTTACCATAACTATTTTCTAGTTCCACTAGAGTTGTTTTGTTATTTTCGATTCTTTTGGAGTTTCTGTATATTCAACCATGTCATCTGCAAACAAAGATAGTTTTATTTCTTTCTTGCCAATCAAGATATCTTTTATTTCCTTCTCTGGTTTTATAACATTAGCTAGGACTTCAGTGTGATTTTGAAAATAAGTGATGAAAGGAGATATCCTTTTTTTTTCATTGTCTTTATTCTTACTGGAGAAACTTTGAGTTTCTCATCAGTGAGTCTAATGTTAGCTGCAGTTTTGATGTAGATACTCTTTATCAAGTTAAAGGCGCTACCTTGTGTTCTTAATTTACTAAGACGTTTTATCATAAACCCATGTTGGATTTTGTCAAATGCTTATTCTGCATGTGCTTATAGGACAATGTGATTTTTCTTCCAAGCAATCATATTAGTTAGAATGCCCCATTTCCTAAAAATAGGAGAAATTGAAATTCATTCTTTGATTAATAATTTCATAAAATTGAAAATTTTCATGTACAATTTCGTGAACTCAATATAGAGGTCCATATCTTTTCCTGTTTGAAACATTGTGCATTTGTTGTTGTTCCCAGATTTATATCTAGTTAGATGCAATTTTTCCTTAATTTCCATTGAAATTTTATGAAGATAGTATTTGCATCATTTTTATTTATCTAAGAAATGCATATGTAATAATACATCTCTTCAAAATTTGTCTATGGTGGGTATATGATTGAAAATGTGAGTTACAGCTTATAGAATATAGTACACAACATGCATATGAATGAGTATCTGAATGCAAATAATGTATGAGGGAAAGTTAATTTATAGAAGTGTGTTTTAAGCCCAATGTTTTCTGTGGTGAAAAATAGAAGGTTTGTTAACCCACAATATGATACTGAACTATTCAAGGATGTATAAATAGTGCTAGATTAAAATGTTTTATTTTGATAAAAATTACTTTTTAAATTATATAAAATTTAAAAACAGATATAGGATGAAGATATGCATACAAAATCAAAGTAAATTATAAATTAATTTGTAAAAAGCCTTACTGAACTATTCTAAGTGGACTCAATTTTCTTTGTAAAGTTGATGAGATGTGTTTCTATTGAAAAGTTTAGATATTGATCTTAGATTTATCTTACATTAACTTAATTTCTGTAATTCTTTTGCATGAGTAATATTTAGAAATGTGCAAATATTTTAAGGTTGAGAGAGAAATCATGATGCAATGGTTCAGTAGATAGAAGAAACCCTTGAAGACTGGAATATGACATAGGATATAAAGCTGGGAAAGAGGAAAAGTCATCGAGGGATGCACTGAAGGAAAATCTGGAAGGGTACAAAATAATTTAGAAAGAAAAGAGGATAATATAGAAACTTGATTACTACACTCAAGTCAAAATGTCTACACTGTTTTCAGAGTAAGAATGACCTGAAACTGAAGTTTCAGTCCATGAGTTAGCTCCTCTGTCCAGCCTGCCCAAGCGCCTGAGGTGGGACAGAGCCATGCCACCCGCATAGACAAGTGCCTGAAAAAGGAGCAGGGCCTCTGGTTGCTGCTCTCTTTCTGACTGAATGCCATCTTATTAATACATCAGCAGAGTTGAGGATTGATTGATATGGGTGTACGGTAAACATAAATTCTTGAAAATCAGAGCTGCTGAAAAGAAAGCATGAATGGTTATATATTATAGAATTAAAGTTGGTAAAGGACCCTTTGGAAGCAAAAGTTTTATCATACTGGATGAATTAGAGAGAATTGAATAACTGAAGGTATTGATAGAACTACAAAAAGCAAAAGTATTTTCTTCTTTCTCCTTTCTTAAATAGTGAATTCGATCTATACAAAATTTGCTTTTAAATAATAAATTGTAAAATTTTAAAGTCATTAAGTAAATCATATTTTTATCCATTTGACCATCAAGAAGTATATTTCATGGAACATTAATTTACTACTTCATATTTGAAAATATTATAAAACATCTAAAAAGTGCCAGCATCTCTCAGATATTATTGTGCTTTAGCTGTTATTGTAACTTATAACAACTAAGGAATATTGATTTTGGTAAGAATGTGCCCAAAAGTCATTAAATCCTTCTTCATAACATAATCATCTATTTTAAATAAATCTAACACAGATTTATAAAAAATACTTTACTAAATTAAAAGAGCCTACAGACATACCACTGTGGTGTCTGGTCCAGTCAGATCTCAGAAGCTAAGCGGGGTCAGACCTGGTTAGTACTTGGATGGGAGACTGCCTGGTAACATCAGGTGCTGCAGGCTTGGGAGAAGGACCAGGCAACCAACTCTCAAAAAACAATTAGCCATTGAAAACCCTGTCAATAGCAGAGAAGCATTAACAATATTGTTTCACCTGTTGTAGATTGGGTCATAATGAGTTGGACCCCAACTTGACAATACCTAACAACAACAACAACAAATTCAAGTAATAGGACTTATTTATCTAAAAATCACTAGTTGGTAAGAAAACTAATTACAATGCCAATTGCATCCATTACATCCACTTCAACTAATTACATCCATTATGTCAGCAAGTCTTTCAATGTATTTCAAATTTCATTTTGATGCTCTGATCTTTTTTCCTATATTAGAAAACTGAATGTGCTCAGTAATGTAGAAAATTATATTCTACCTAATGCAAACTGCTAAGTTTTGCTAAACCTGAAAAAGAGTAAGAATTCACATTATTAGAAAGAACAATAATAAAGCAATCAAAGAGAGAGACTCTGAATGAGAGTTTTAATTTTCAAGAACATTGTTTCAGTTGTACTAATAATTGTAGTAGTGTTGTTAATTAACAGGTAATTTCTGCAAATTTATTAAGACCTTTACTGATATTTTTTGAAAAACTTCAGTACAATTTTTCAGTTGAGACTGTACTTTATAGCTATTTCCTGATGCTTAAATCTAAGGTTATTTTTTCAATTATTTATTTATTTAATTTATTTTGCAGTACTGGGGGTTTGAACCCATGGCCTCATGCATGCTAGGCAAGGGCTGCTCCCCTGAGCCATACTGCTATCCCTCCTTTTCTTATATTTTTTGTGTTGAGACAAGATCTCACTATGTTGTTCAAGCTGTCCCTAGTTTCAAAACTGTGATCTTCTTGCCTCAGCCTCCTGGGTGGCTGAGACAAATATTCACTATGGTGTCTTCCTGTTATTTTTCCTTATTTAAAGTTATAGAAGTGGTGATGAGTTTCAGATTATGGCTCACTGAATGATAAAAGTTTCCACATGCTACAGTATATACCTGAAATCCCAGTGACTTGACAGGCTGACCCTGGAGGATCACAGATTCAAGTCCAGATGTGGTGTGCATAACTTAGTGAGGCCCTGTCTCAAAATAACAAATAAAAAAGAGGTTGTGGGTACAGTTCAGTAGGGGAGCCCTTGCCTAGCATGCACAAGGCCCTGGGTTCAAACCCCAGTACAACAACAACAACAACTACAAGTAATCCTTCCTCTAGAATTCTAGAACTGGTAATTTGAATAATTTGCAAGGTATCCCATCACACCTATTCAGTCTTAACCTAGCCTGTATGGGAGCAACACTTCACAATTAACCTGTGAAACTTTGTTTCCTTATAGAAATGATGACTACATGGAAAGATATAACACTGGAAAGCATTCTACCTCTATGTAAAGCTGTAGAAAGGGCCTTTAAAGCTAAAAGCTAACTGATGATGGATGTACGTTCTTTATGAGTGCCAAAGATCCACTTTTTAAAGAAAGGTAATAGACCACCTGTTTTTATGGAAACTGTAAGGGAGTAAATGCCTTTTACGAAAAAGGGAATATTGGTGGATACAGAGAAAAAGCACAAACCAAAAAGATTCTTCTCATTGTCTTACATTCTCTTGTTTAGAATTGTGCTTAAATTTTTCTTTTCCAAATGACCCTTGGAGAAAAAGAGCTCAATTGTCAACCTCCCAGACAACTCACACTTTCTTGTGAGGTTCTTTCTTCCCTTTCACTGAGAAATGTTCACATTGATGATTATCTTCAGAGACTTCAGCAGTAAAGCAGCATTTAACCTAATATAAAAATGAAATACCAGCATTGTTGACGTTAGGTGCCATCAAGTCTGGTCTGACTCGTAGCGCCCTTTATAGAGTTTTCAATGGCTGTTTCAGGATTGTGTTAAGAGTAGTTCTGCCGTGTTCTTCTTTCATTTTTGCAGTGTTGGAAATCAAACCCAGGGCCTCAGAGAGGACAGAGGAGCACTCTACCAATAGAGATAAACCCGAAGGAAATATCAGCATAGGTTAAACCATTCCTTGCTCTTTTTAGTGAGTTGGAGCTAAGGTAGAGTTTATATTTTTCAGAGTAAATTAATTTCTCCATCTGTATATGGTAGATGAGAATTATCCCAGGAGAAAGTTCTTCAAATTCATTTGCTGGTATTCTTTCTCAATCTTTTAAAGATGCTGGGTATATGTGAAGAAACTTTTGAGGACCATTGCCCTAGGATTTCCACATCAATTTCTTCTTCTGTTCTATTCATTACCAGAGAAAAAATGTAGACTGAACCCTGGCATCTGGACTGGGAGGGGAGAGCAGCAGAAACTTGGAGAGAACAATTACTTGGAATTTATAGACTAACACTTGTATACTGAGTAAAGGTTTATTATTACAGATCAACATGATAATTTTGATCAACTCTCTTATTTTCTCATTTCTATTTTCATCATTTATAATTGAAATAATAAACTTACCTTTTAGAGTGAATTTGGGAATTATAAGAAATAAGATATGATGTACATAAGAAACATAAATCAATGATCTCTTTTGAATGTATTCTTCAACCAATGAGTCTTTATAGATTCATTGGAAAATATCTTTGGTTTAGTGAGTGACTGAAAGGAAAACAAAACCACTGGGTGGTGAGCATATAGCTAGGCATTATATTTTTAAGAAACCTCCTTTTCTTAGCCTTTTAGTTATGATGTTATAAATGGAACTGGATAGTGCCTATTTATTTTAATTAATGATTCCTTCTACTTGGCAATGCAAAAAGAAAATGCTTCTTGTTTCTAGTATGTGCTTTATATATTCACATTTATTCTAAATATATACATATCTAGGCTATGTTTTGGTTTATTCATTCGTTAATTTATTTGACAAGTAGACAAGTAAATTGAAAGCCTCTTGCACTGCACATCTTCTACTTCCTAGGGACACAGTAATAAATTTCATTTCTTTTAGCCTATATGTCTTCACAATATTGTTGGAGGCTAAAACACATTAGCATTAACTTTCCTTCTTATTTATTTTGATCACTACTATTAGACTTATTCACATAGCTTCCTCTCTCAGAAAGTATTTCTATTTTCCATAGATCTGAGAATTAACTCCAATTTCATGTTTTTTCCCCATTCTCAGGTTATTTCCTATGGCAGCAATCTCAGAACTTGAACGGGAGAGTACAAATGCCTTCTGGACCTAGGAATACAATGGATGCTATGTATTACAATTTATGACAATCTTTACCCAATTTTTCTATCTAGAGAGCCCATATTTCCAGATCATGCCTATTATTATTTTTTTAAAGTTGTCCTTGGTCTCATAGGGCTTAGCAATTCATAGCAAAGGCACACTTGAAGTTTATGACTATATTTGAAAAAATGGAAGACATGAGATATATATACTCTTGATGCAACCCCCAAATGAAGAATTCTGTTTGAGAAAAAAATTCATAATTTCTGATTTCAGTAATTATGTGTAAGTTGACCTATGGGCCAATTGCCCCAGTAGCTCAGTTCTAGCAATTTCTTGCAGAATGTCATCATGTTTAAGTGGACATCAGCATTCTTTAAAATTCTGTTATCCACAGACAAACAAACCAAACTCAAACTATCAGTTATATAACCAGGTAGCCAGATGCAGGAGGAAGTAAAAATTGCTATATCCCTGGGTTAGCATAACATGAAAACTGTGCTGTTTTTGACTAAAATGTATTTGAGACTTTGGTGAGAAATGGTAGATTTTAATGTTTGGATACTGTTCGTTTAGATAACACCATATACATTGTGAAAACATCTGTAAATTGAGCTCCTTTATATAATCAAGTAGATATATCAGACTTCATATCAGTTATTTCTAGCACAGATGGTAACTAGCTATAGAGTGAATAATTAGCTCCCAAGTAAAACAGATTCTATCATGAAAATTAACTAATCCATATAAATCAGATTTTTTTACTCATTTTGTCTCCTAGACTAAGTCTATAGGGTTTCTTTGAAAGGATGGTGTCCATTACAAACTTATTAAAATGTCTGAAAAATTATAATGAATATAATTCTTCTAATATAATGCATTTCTCTCTCAATTTTCCTCTTCATCATACTTTCTTGGTATACAATGAAGCCAGAAAAGTATAGCTCAGGTGTATGATCCACCAGTCTAGTTGTTCTCATGTTTCCTCTAAGCCTATGGCTTTTTTCACTACCCAGACACCCTCAAGAATGAGAGGATATTATCATTTGAATTCTACATAGCACAGGTGACGTTTGATTCATGCATTAACCAGCCATTTATGATAACTCCAACGCTATGATTAATGAATGATCCATCCACACATTGGGATTTGTGTATATTTTACATTTTGGAAAGTTTTCTCAGTGTTGCATGCCAAGGAAGAAGAAGATGGAAAATAGTATTAGTAATATTCCTGCAGTCCTCAACCCAAGCAGAGCTTCATGGTTTACTACCTATGGGAGTAAAGAAAGATCAGGTAAAGAAGTGTTTTCTAGATGTGGCAGGTTATGTTTAGAGATAAGGTGGCATGAGAGTGGAGTTTAATTTCACAATAACAAAATATCTCTATTTTTATCCACTCTGTGATCTCATTCCTGAGAATTCTGTATTTATTCAGGACACAATAATTAGCACCCACAACAGTTACTTCCTAAGTTTTTCTTTCCCAAACTGAGAACCTACATATATCACTGTGGTGGAGAATCTGAAGCAATCAGGTAATCTAATTACTTCCTTTCTGATTTGCCTTTCTCTGAAATATTAGTGTGATTAATGTAAGCTCAGATTTATGAACATCCTGACTCTTCTATCTCAACAACCAAATTACCTTTCCCTATATCTTTCCTCTCTTTCTACCTTTATTCATTTTTCTAATTGTCCATTGCCTAAATTTTATCAAGACAGAGAAACATATTTTGTGTGCTTATTAGTTTTTTGAGTTTTTAAAGAAGAAAAGAGATAATGCAAGTACGCATTGCCCTTTCCTAAATATCCCAAGGAAATTTGCAGCAAAACTATTCATCTATTTGGGCCATGCAGAAGTTACCCAGATGACATCTGCCCTTTATTCTTCATTACTCTGTCACATTTAGTTTCCTTAAATCTCACTTTTGGACTATTTTACTTACATCAGAATTCAATATATTATCTAAAAATGTCTTGATTTTTACTTTATGCATGCATGATAAAAAGTAATTGGAATTTAGTTGGTCATGATTGGGTTATTCCGGTCTCTTGTGGTCCTTTCATTTCCCTATTTGCACATATTTTTCAGAAGCAGTGGAAAAGAGAAGAACTAAAACTCAAAATCCTCTCAGATGAGTTATCAAAATACTATGCTACTGATAGTTTTGAAAATTGTTATTTACTATTATATATTTATTTATAAGACTTAGAATTCTCCAGTATTTAATCCATAGCATTTCCTATTCTGACATATAGTCTTAACAGCATCAAGCATTTTGCTGAATACTTTTAAAGATTATATTATGTAATTCTCATAAATAACTCAAGGTGAAAAGTCACTGCTAGCTCCTTTTTTTTTTTTTGCACAGTACTGGGGGTTGAACCCAGGGCCTCACGCCTGCATCCTCTGCAAGTGCTGGACCACTGAGCTGCGCCCTCAGCCCATTTTTTTAGTTTATTTGAGACAGGGTCTCACTAAATTACGCAGACTGCCTCTGGTCTCGAACTTGCGATCCTCCTGCCTCCGCCTCCCAAGCTGCTGGGATTACAGGCATGCGCCACCGCGCCCAGCTACTGCTAGCTCCTTTTTATAAATGAGATAAATGAGACTCAGAAAGCAGAAGTAATTTGCTGCAGGCTAAAGGCTGATGAGGAAGAACATGAATTTAATTGCAGCTTGAACAACTCTTGTTGTGGTTGTTAGGTGCTGGGGAGTTGGATCCAATTCATAGTGACCCTATGTACAACAGAATGAAACACTACCTGACACTATGCCATGCCTAGCATTATTGCCAGTACTTCTGTGCTATTCATAAGGTTTTAGATGGCTGCTTGTTTTTGGGAGTGGGATGCCAGATCCTTCCCACAAGCCTACAGCATCTGGTGTTCCCATAAGGCCTCCCATCCAAGTACTAACAGGGCCCTACACTGCCTTGCTTCTGAAATCTGATGGGATCTGATGCCACTTTGGTAAGGCTGGAGGCTATCTAAACAATAATAACAACAAAAGTCAATTTCCTAAATCACCAGCACAGGCTTGGAATGAAGTGAGGTTGAGACTATTCTTCAAAAGTATTATCCTGGACTTCTTTAAGCTAGTTATGTAGTTACAAAGGTGACTTTTTCTATATTTCCTAGAATTCAATAAGATATCATATCACTGAGCACAGTGCCACCGATGTGGTGACTGATCAATAAAGAGCAAGCATTATTTTTATTCTCTCATTGTTATATTTCTCACTAAATGTGAAAACCTTCCATAATTCAAGAGAAAAAAATTGAATACCAGATAATATACACAAAATTCTTATGAAATAAAATCA
This sequence comes from Pedetes capensis, assembly GCA_007922755.1. NCBI lineage: Eukaryota > Metazoa > Chordata > Mammalia > Rodentia > Pedetidae > Pedetes > Pedetes capensis. The sequence continues at coordinate 11,230 of VMDO01029757.1, read as the reverse complement.
AATTTACAATGTGGACAGAGTTGCCTTTCTCCTTCCACTCTCAGCCAAGTTAAACGTGTGAACTTTTCAAGGGATAATTCCAAGGGTAAAACAAAAGCATTTCTTTTACCTTCAAATTATAGAGTGTCTCATTTTGAAAATTTTCAAAATCAGTATTACAATTTAGAAACTATTTTCACTACAATATTATTTTACTATTCTTAGGGAATTCTGGATATGTTATTGGAGTTGCTGCATATTCCATGCTCTATCTTATAAAGCCAGACCCTTCCCAGAATTAGCTGCAGAGTTCTGTGATCCATGTTCTTCTGCATATATAAGAAACATTGTGTCCTCTGGGAATAATCAGAAGAAGACAGAAGAAAGATTTCTTGAAACACAAGGAGGAGAGCCAGGTACAGTAGTGCACACCTTGTAAACCCATTAACTTGGGAGGCTGAAACAGGAGAATTACAGGTTCAAGGCTAGAGGCAGCCTGTACAATTTTGCAAGACCATGTCTCAAGATTAAAAACTAATAAAAATAAACAATAAAAAATGAGGAAGAAGAGAGGCGGTGTTTGTGGAGAGGGGACCAAAAACAAAAAGGGATGCATTCTTTAGGGCTTGGGTTTGACAGAAAAATTCAGTTACCATGTAATGTTTCCTAGGTGGATTGAGGAATCCCAGGATCTGTTAGCATAGTTCTTTCCATAACCTCCCTTCTTTCCCCTCCTGCTGTCCAGATTCCACATAGTCCTTGTGCTTTTGCCTCTTGACACCTCAAGCACTCCAGGACTAATGTTGCTTACTTCCCCTAATCCAGCCACTCATATACACAAAGAATGTCAAGGAAATCAAGGTAATTAGCTTGTGATTAAGGAAAAATTAAGAAGATGGAGTAATACTGTACTCTTTAATGTCTTGTTCTTCATGCCTTGACTATAGTAGTGGTGCTATAGTTACAGTCAGTTAGGGAAATTTGCATAACTATTATACATGGATGATAAGCTCTGATCCCATAAATATCTGAAAATGTAGCCAAACAATTCAATAAGCAATGAGCAATTATAATTTAAGGCCAGAACAAAGACTTTAATTTTGAGGTAATTGTCATCAAAGTTGAAATAAATTGAGAAAGAGTATAATAACAACAGTAATTAAATACCAACACCATTTGGCCTAGGGCACTTCATTTATTTATTTCACTTTCTTAATATCTTTTTTGAGTATAATTGACACATAAAGAAATGCACATCATTAATGTATACATTTTGATGAGCTTGGACTTATGCAAACAACCATGATACCATCAACACAATCAAAGGTATAGACAATTCTAACACCTCACAAAATTTCCTTGTGCCTCCTCTAATCTTTTGGGGGTATGAACACTTAACATTTACCCTCATAACAAATTCTGATGTGAGGAATGTTATATTTTTAACTTTAGACACTATTATATTGTATATCTAGAATATATTCAACTAGCATAAGTGAAGATTTATCCCCACTGAATAAAGTTTCATTCAATCATCCATGGACCACACTCTCCAGCGCCTAACACCCATTATTAAATTCTCTGATTCTGTGATTTATACAATTAGAGACACTACATATTAAGTAAGACCATGCAATATTTGTCCTTCTTTTAGTACAATAATATAAAACTAGAAATCAGCAATGAAAGAAAACTGGAAAACCAATAAACATGTAGGAAAAAACCAAAACACATACCTAAATAACCAATGATCAAAGAAGAAATCAGAAGAGAAATCAGAAAATGTAATTTGACAAATAAAAATGAAAATTGATCATCCTAAAATTTATGGGCCTGCAGCCGTAGCACTGTAGCCTCTGATCCCATCAGATCTCGGAAGCTAAGCAAGGTCAGGCCTGGTTAGTACTTGGATGGGAGACCACCTGGGAACTCCAGATACTGTAGGCTTGGGAGACGGACCCAGCAACCCACTCCCAAAAACCAATCTGCCATTGAAACCCCTACGAACAGCAGAGAAGCACTGACAATAGTGTTTCGCCTGTTGTTTGTAGGGGCACCATCAGTTGGATACCGACTCCATGGCACCTAGCAACAGCAACAACAACAACAACAGCAAAATAAATTTATAGCATGCAGCAAAACAGTAGGAAAAGGGAAGCTCAAAGCAATAAATGTCTACATTGAAAAGAATAAGCATCTCAAATAAACATTTATATACATTCCTCAAGAAACTAAGCAGCAATTGGGAGCAAACAAGAAGTAGTAGGGTGGAAGTTTGCACTATCTAGCAAGGATTCACACATCTCTCATTGCGTTGACTGGTCTTTTTCTCAGCCAGCAAGATGACAGTTTCTTATAGCAGATATCATTGCCTTGGTTTTTCTAAAGCTTGTTGTTGGTAATTGCCACTGAGTCCTGTCTGACTCATAGCGACCCTCAGGGTTTTCAATATCTGATTGTTCAGGGATTGCCTTGGGAGTGGGTTGCCATGTCCTTCTCCCATTTTCTAAAGGTTAGGTATCCCCTTATAGTCCATGTGTGTCATGATGAAAGCAGCTCAGCCCCCTCAAGAAAAAAGCCAAAGTCAGTATTAATGCTCTCCCTATCTGACAGGGCAGGTGGGGATATATGCTAATGGAAAGCTGAGGGCTCTAGATGTGCCTCAGACTCAGTTGACTCAAATTTCCATCTACCATATTCTGATGGGTTGCAAAGTCTTTCTCTACAAACAAACTTTGGTCACATTTCTCTGTGTCTTGTTTTCAACTAGACCTTGTCTGTTGGGCTCCATTCTTGCTGGGGTTGCATAGATTAGTTTTTATAAGAATCCTGCCAAGTCAAATTAGCAAGAATGTCTACAACCCTGAAAAATTTGATTAGCCATGCCTGCATTCAGCCAGAATCATGTTAAGATAATGTATCAAGAATCTCTCTCTCCTTAATGTTTCTGGTAGTAACTTTGCAACCACCAAACATCTCTGCTCATTCCTTGGTGACAAATGCCCTGTTATCTTTACTGTATTCAGACTTGAACTTGATCTCTCTCCTCTGTTGTGATTGTCTTGACACTTATGGCAACAGTCTTGAATAAAATATCTCTTACCATTTTAATATGTCAGAATAATTTTTTTCTCTTTCACTGGTTCTATCCAAATAACATAAACCACTGCATTGTTAATTATATAAGTTATTTATAAGTATTTTCTGTCCTTATCAATGTATTCCCAAAAGCATTAGTATTTTTCAAATTATAATCTCAGAGTACAGCAGGTGTTTATCTCTTGAGTAGGCATAGAAGATAAATATGTTTCCAAAATTTAATTGCTTTTGAGAAAAACATTTTACAAGAAAAGGAATTTTTTGGGGAAAGGATATTTAACCATAGCAAACAAATTTATCTACTCCTCTTAAAATACAGCATGAAATCTTTTTTTTTTTTTTTTTTTTTATGGTACTGGGGATTGAACCCAGGGCCTCATACATGCATGCATTGCAAGTGCTGGACCACTGAGCTGCACCTTCAGCCCATTTTTTTTTTGTACGTTTTTTGAGATAGGGTCTCCCTAAGTTACGCAGACTGCCTCTGGTCTCGAGCTTGCGATCCTCCTGCCTCTGCTTCCTGAGCTGCTGGGATTACAGGCATGCGCCACTGCGCCCGGCTTAGTATGAAATCATTTTTTAAAGAAAAAAAAAGTTTTATAAATCACTTTTTGTATTTTGTTTTTATTGTTATTTTATAACTAGAAAATGAGTGACAATCATAACACAATTATAAAACACGGAGTGTAAGGAGAACATTTTTCTGTCATTGCTGGATATTATTTCATTCAGTAGGTCTCTGAAACTGAGGGGAATAAGTCCTTTCAGATCTCTTGTTGTTACAACTATACCCATTGGAAAAATCTCAAATTGAAAGTCCAAACAGTCATTGAAACATGCTAGGATTTAGGATGATGTCTCATTAAATTCCACAAATATGACTTTGATTTTCTAAAAATATATGTGCAATAAATATGTACATGGAAGTTCTCAGAATGCTTTGGTAGATGATTAGCATTTAATAATCTTTATTTTTGTTCATTACACACTTAGGGAAACTCAAAAACTACAAACATAATAACTTGACAATACCAGAAATGAAAAACTTAAAAAGTATGTGAAAATGTAGAAAACTTATCATATCATAGTAACATAATTTAAATATATTAGTAGTTTTTAAAAATCTCTATTGGAATATTTATTAAAATAGGCAATATAAGCACATACAATTTCAAAGGTATGCAAGGCAATAAAATAAAAAGTAAATCTCTTTCATATCTGTTTTTCACCTTCCACTTCCCAATTCCCTTCTCTAGAGATGCCCACTCTTACTAACTTATTATGAACACTTTCAGATAGACAGATATGTGGATAACAGATTTATCTAGATTGGTGAGCTTTAAAAAGTACATAAAATGTACATAACTTAGTTTTCAAAGTTACAAAATAAGTAGAAGAATCAAGAATTAGATATATTATTTTTTATAAATAAGTGGAACTATGTTCTAATTATTATACTATTCTTTCTTTTGTTTGTCATTCTGAAGATGTTGGAACTCATCATTATTAATTACATATTGTTGTTGTTAGGTGCCCTCGAGTCAGTGTCCAACTTATAGCAACCCTATGTACAACAAATGAAACAGTATTGTTAGTGTTTCTCTGCTATTCATAGGATTTTCAATGGCCGAGTGCTTTTTGGAAATGGGTTGCCAGGTCCTTCTCCCAAACCTATAGCACCTAGTGTTCCCAGGTGGTCTCCCATCCAAGTACTAGCCAGGCCCAACACTGCTTAGATTCCAGGATCTGACAGGCTGTCACCACAGTAGTACTGGTGCATGCTTATTACATATTAATGTACCCATATTATTTATTACTTTACAATATTTCAAAATCTGATTGCACTGTGATTTATCTCATATGCTTTTTTATATTTTAAGATCATGTATTAATTCCATTATGAAATTATGTAACTCTCAGGTGCTTAGTATTTGATAGTGTCAGCTGCCTTTGAAATACATGAGATTTTATCCATCCTATCCTAATGTTTACATTAGTTTTCCTTCCACATCTTCAAATTTAATTGATTAATGGTCCCACGATGTATAGAAAACATGAAGTTTTAACTTACACAATCCAATATTTTTTCAGCTACTTATGCATGGATTCAACAAGATTTATTCAATGGGCATTACACTACCTGCTAAAGTTATAGTAATAGATAACATATACAACATTAATGAGCTTTCATGCAAGAGAGGGAATAAAAATATACAAATAAAATTAATATTTAAAGTCATTCTTTGATTTTAAATTAAAAAAACTCTTAAGAAACTAGAAATAGACTGAACCTTTCCTAAACTAATAAAAAAGTATATCAATAAAACCCTAAAACAAACATCAGACTTAATGGAATATACTTATGAGATTTCCCCTTGAAGTCAAAAAGAATACTCTTATGCCAATTTAATTCAACATTATATCTGTGGTCCAGTCACTGCAAGGGGCATCTTAATTAAGTAATGTTGGAAAATTTGAAGCCATTATTCACAGGTTAATGGTTACATATTTTTAAAAGAATATGTTCATTTAAAATATGCTACATAAATGTAAAAATACATGCATATAAAAAGTGTATTTTAACAAATAATTTTAGTAATGTCAGTGATTACCAAAACCATTTTATTTCTATGTATTAGTGTTCCATTCATCTTTTACTGCCCCAAACATAATGGCTTATTACAATAACCTTTTCAAGGTTTTGTGAGTCTAGGTGCTGATAGAGCTTGGCTAGGAAATTCTTCTGTGTAGCTTTAGTAGAAATCTCTGTAGTATCCTGTTGGCAGATGGTTAATCTAGACCACTTCAGACTGCTTCTTTCACATGTCTTTTGTCTTGGTGTAATGACAGAACTCCTGTGCCTGGTTAGGAGTGTGATCCAGAGTGCTTATATATTGCCTTTCCAACATGGTGGCTTTAGAGGTAGAAAACTTACATGATGGTTTAGAATTGCTAGACATATGTCAAGACTGCTAGGGAATGCAAACTGCTAGAGCTGAGAAGTTGGAGCAAAAGCTATCCAGAGTCTACCAAGATTTGGAATGAAGCTAGGTATAGTGGCCTATTCCTGTAATTCCAGCATCTCATGGATTCGAAGCCAGATGTAGCCTGTCATACTTAGTGGGATTACATCATAAAACAAAAAATAAAGAAGGGGATAAGGGCACAGCTCGCATGTAGAATGCTTACCTAGCATGTGCAAAGCCATGGTTTCAGTCTCCCAACACTGAAAAAAAATTAAAAATAGAAGAAAACTAAAAGATTTGTACATGGCAATGACCTCCTCTCCCCATGAGCTACCTAACACAAACGTCTACAAGTGAGAATTTAAGCTATGTGCTAAGTACTATGCATACATAATTTCAATTTACTCATACAGTACATTAAATAGATGTGAAAATCAAGTCACTTGGAATTTAAAATTCAAGCAAGTCTTTAAAAAGCTGACTCTTCATTCAAAACAACAACAACAACAACAAATAGAGGTTTGGATATATCTTTTTAAAGAGGAAGTGCATGATTTGATGATTCCACACATGCAAGTCAAGGCAGACTTCAAAAACACATGCATTGGCTCTGTACAGTGGCACACTTCAGTAATTCCAGAGTCGCAACAGGCAGAGGCAGGAGGATGGTGACATTGAGGCCAGATTCAGCCAGTGTAACTTAGCCAAACTTGACTCAAAATAAAAGAAATTATAAAAGGGCATGAGGATGCAGCCAAATAGTGGAGTGCTTGCATAGGATGTGCGAGACCCTGGATTCAACGCCCAAGTACTGAAATAAAAACAAACAAACAAAAATGCATGGATAATACTACTAACCATTTACACAATATATAGAATGAATTTTATAAGCAAAATGACAACCTTTAAGCAATCATGTACAGCAAGAAAGTCCAACCTATTAAAAGTACCAATGAAGGAACACCATGAAAACATAAATGAGGAAAAAATCATGAAATAAAATTTCATAAGAATCTTCAACTACTATAATAGGTAGGGGTGAGTGTGTGTGTGTGTGTGTGTGTGTGTGTGTGTGTGTGTGTGTGTAGTATTTTCTTGATATAAAGGATGGGAAGGCAAAGAAAACTTGTAGCTTTCAACAAAAGTAAATTAACAAATATATATAATCATCAATGACTATCTAAAGATAAGTACACTGTGTTGATTATGATTTATATATTTAGCTCCTAACTTGAAATTAAAAATCAGTACTGGATTTGCAAAAGCTGTTGATTGTTTTCTGAAATTCAGCACTACAAACAACTTCTTAATAATAACTTTATCTTAAGAGTCCATCCATCCAAATGGGATTATAATTTTGTACAACTTTTGTACCTGATAAATTAAGTGTGGGGGGAAAAAAGCAGAGAAGGAAGAAGGTATAATTTACTGAGATGTATAATTCAAGGTTAATACATTGTAACAAACACTAGTAAGTAAAAAATCACTTAAGAAAAACAGAGGCAATGAAGCACTACTTTTCCCCATTAAATGTACTTACTTGGCATAATTTGTACTCCAGGGGTTGGGAAACAATGAGACCATGAAAGTCCTTGACAGTGAATGATATTAAATTTATTTTAAAAGAAAAAAAAACTTAAATTAAAAAAACACATCTGGTTCTCATGAAAAATAATTTACAAATGATGATGAAAGTAACATATTTGTAAAAATATTGAGTATATTTCTATGACTGCGTAATTTTACATGCAGATACACAAACATATACACATTGACTACTGTTTTGCATATATTCTTTTAAACATAGGTTGAAAGTTTAAGAACATTATGAATTGACGAAGAGTGTTGGTGCCCACAGTGAAAACTCTGTAAACATCAGAAACATTTCATGAGTTAAAACACATTTTATAGGAGAGAGTAGATAATAAAATAATCATGGAGGGCACAGTCTCAGCCAGTTCCCTCCAACCATGCTTAGGCAGGAATTCATGTAATGACTATTAGGCAAAAGGTTAAAGAAACTGACAATTCGTCCTGAAGTGTATACAAAATTTCAGCATCAGTCTGCTCACATTTAAAATCTCTTATATTTCCTTTTTCATCTACTCATTTATACTAAGAAAAATTGTTGGATTCCACATGCATGCATTAAGGTGAATTTTGAACCTTAGAAGTAGATATGGGAAGGAGTCAACTAAGCTGTCCACATAAATGTCTTCCTTAAATTCATGTAGTTAGTTTACACATGGTAATAAGGAAAAGATATTTTAGTTACCTCATGAAATGATTAATTGAAGAGGGATTAAAATGTGTACTTTCTATTTGCACTAGATCAGGCTAAGGATAGTGACAGAGAAAAGAATGTGAAGTCATATAAGTTAAATATATGGACAATAGTTTGGGATCTAGAACTTCAGATGAGATTATTTCATAAGGAATAAGACTTTTCTTAAAAATTAGGAAGAAACATAATTCCAACTCCTTGCTTATTCTATTTGTTCTAGTATACTTGAAGCACCTGTAACCTTGGCCTTGATGTTTCTGTAACTCCTTTTGACCATTCTCTGCTTATTAACAATTATTGCACAGCATGCATTATCTTTTTATTCCATAGAGCAAATCTGTGAGATTTCATACAGTTATGCTTAATTAATATCAATATGTCAAGGAATTCTCCATTATTCAACACATATATCTCTATTGTGTACTGAAAACTCATTCCAACTTTACATGTCCAAACCTGAATCTTGAATATTGTCTTTTCATAAGAAATGGCACAGGAAATGTAGTACATTTTTAATACTAGCAAAAAACCTATCAGCCAGTTTCCATTAGGATTCTTGAGCACAGAGAAACTGAGATACTCAGAGGTTATGAAACCTCTGAAAATGGATTGCCTGTCTTCACAGTCCACTCAAACCAACATGCTCTATTGCTACATCTCTATCCCTAACATACCTGTCAGACTACATTGTTAATCTGCACTTTCACTGCTATTACTCTATTTTGCACACATGCATTTGTACTGGGTGACCAATAGGTGTCTCAAGTTTTATATATCAATAAAAATAAGTGATTTTTGTTGTTGTTGCTGAGCTCTCAGTAGTAAGACTTACCATGTGCCAAACATTGTTCTAAAAATTTCAGAACATTATCTCTAATCTTTGCAGCAAATAATGAGATCAATATTATGATTTCTATATCCCACCTGAGGAAGCTAAGGCATAATGAGTTTGAGAAACATGCTCATGGTGGAGGAAAGCAGCCCTGCCTCAGCATCCATCCTCTCAAAGCCATTGCACACCATGCTTATTCTAGCCAGGCCTTGTGCCATGGGAATGCACTTCTGTCCACTTGTCAGCACAGTGCCTGTGATGGCCCCCTTAGATTATCTCTATCCTCGCAGCTTGTAATTATCCAACACATCCCCTCAGCACCACATCAAGCATATTAAGTCTTGTGACTTATTACTATCTTCACTTCCTTTACCCTTCCACATCCTGCCATTCCTAAGCTCTTCCTCTACTTTAATAGCTGATTAAGGGTTTCTCATTTTCCTCATATCCTAAAGACCGATCTCCCTATAACACCCAGTGTGATACTTTTAAAAGCCTTTGCAAACCATATCACTCTGTTTATAAGGATCGTGGAAGTTGAAATTAGAATAAAATCTAAACTCTGCTCTGTGGACCACTTGTTGTTGTTTTTAGGTGCCGTCGAGTCGAGAATGACTCATAGTGACCCTATGTACAACAGATCGAAACACTTCCCGATCCTGTGCCAGGCAAACGATCTTATTTATGTTTAAGCCCATTGTTGCAGACACTGTGTCAATCCATCTGGTGGAGGGTTTTCCTCTTTTGCATTTACCTGCCACTCTCCCAAACATGATGTCCTTCTCCAGGGATTGATTCTCCTGACTACCTGTCCAAAATATGTATGACACAGTTTGGCCATTCTTGCTTCCAAGGAGCACTTCTTCTAGGACAGATTTGTTGGTTCTTTTGGCAGTCCATGGTATATTCAATAGACGTCTCCAGCTCCACAACTCAAAAGCATCAATTCTTTTCTTGTCTCCCTTGTTCAATGTCCAGCTTTCAAAACCATATGATGCCACTGAAAATACCATGGCATGAATCAGATGCACCTTCTTCTTCAAAGTGACATCTTTGCTTTTCAATACTCTAAACAGATCTTTTGCTGCAGATTTTCCTAGAGCAATGCGTCTTTTGATTTCTTGACTGCTGCTTCCACGGGTGTTGATTATAGAGCCAACGTAATTCCCTATCTATATACTGCTGCAGTCGCTTCTGAATGATCTTTAGTAGAATTTTGCTGGTGAGTGATATTAATGATATTGTCTGATAGTTTGCACATTCAGTTGGATCCCCTTTTTTGGGAATAGGCACAAATATGGATCTCTTCCAGTCAGTTGGCCAAGTAGCTGTTTTCCAAATCTGTTGGCATAAACATGTTAACACCTCCAGTGCTGCGTCTGTTAGTTGAAAATCTCTATTGGTATCCCATCAACTCCTGGAGTCTTGTGTTTTGCCAGTTCTTTCAAGGCAGCTTCCACTTTGTCCTTCAACACCATTGGTTTCTCTTCATATGCAACCTCTTGGAATGGTTGGTCATCTACCAATTATTTCTTGGATAATGACTCTGTGTCATCCACAGTCAGCACCTGGTCTTGTTTTGACATTTTGTACAGAACTTTTCCATCGTCTCTTTCCACATGTGTAGTAAATTTGATTCCCGTGTGTTCCATCTGGTGAAGACCATGTGTATAGTCTCCGTTTATGATGTTGAAAAAATGTATTTGTAATGAAAAGGTCATTGGTCTGACAAAATTCTATCATGCAATCTCCAGCTTTGTTTCTGTCACCAAGACCATATTTTCCAACTACTGAGCCTTGCTCTTTGTTTCCAACCTTTGCATTCCAGTCACCAGTGATTATCAGTATGTCTTGATTGCATGTTTGATCTTTTTCAGATTGCAGAAGCTGATAGAAGTCTTCCCTTTCTTCATTTGTGGCCTTAGTGGTGGGTACATAAATTTGAATAATAGTCATATTAACTGGCCTTCCTTGTAGGCGTATGGATATTATTCTATCACTGACAACATTGTATTTCATGACAGATCTTGAAATGTCTTTTTTGATGATGAATGCAACCCCATTTCTCTT